>MDKJ01212379.1:0-11082 GCA_005239525.1 Nicotiana knightiana
AATTTTCCATTACATCTTTGGGGCACATCCACCGTAGGGTGTTTGTATTCATTGCATGTTTTCATGGACTAATAGTGTTTCCAACAAAGAAGGAAATAATCTACACTAGGCTGGCCATGAAAACCAAGGCTTTGATGGAGGGGATTGACGGGCAAGCCTTTAGCATTGTCCCGATGATCATAGATGACATTTACCAAGCTCTGGAACGTTGTCAAAGAGGAGCTTAGCACTTCGAGGGTTGCAATCTGTTACTACAACTATGGCTCTTAGAACATCTCTATGGCGCTTGGAATGACCACATCGCTTTCCATCACCCCAAGTTGATGACATATATTCCCGACAGATTTGCTTAGCTAGAGATTGCTAAAGAGTGGTTAGAGTTCTTTAATAATCTAACTGAGGAGCAGGTACAATGGATGTTCGAGTGGTTTCCAATGGACGAATTCATCGTCAGGTCCAGGGATGCACCACACTTGGTGATAATTGGGTTGAGAGGTATATATCCTTATGTTCCTCCCCGAGTCATGAGAAAAGTAGGCAGAAAGCAAGTTGTGCCAAGGGTCAACAAGATGAGCCATTTCTGAGCTGACTTCTAGGATGATGATGTTCCCCACAAGTGTTGAGCCCAACACACGTGGCACTGAAAAATCATAATGGAGAAGAACACAATTGAACCAGATAGGTACCATGCAGTATACGCACCTACCGATGTGGTTAGAAGATGACCTGGATGGGTTAGTCAGGCCAAGGATTAGCCGAGGCCACAAAATCATAGACGAGAGTGTCGAGACTCAGGTCAAGTACAATCGGCTGCGCAAGAGGATCCAAGAGTCTGAGAATGAGCACCATGAGACACGTGAAACCAGCAAAAGGTTGATCGAATAATGGAAAGACATGGCCATCCGTTCCAACAAGAAGCTGGAATACTTGGAGCGAGGCATAAAAGAGCTGGAGGGTAAAATCATCAAGAGGGTCGAAGACTGTGAGAAAGTTAAGGTGAATGAAGGAGGACATCTTGCCAGAGCATACCTACTGCTAGGACTGCGTGAGCTGGGGAACTTGTTCGATGGGATCATGGATGCCGAATTTGGGGAAGGTCCTTCTGGGAACCAAGTAGGCTAGGTTTTCCTTTTTGCTTTTATTAATGCAATAAGGCAAATGGCCATTCGTGACTTTATTTCCTGCTTATCATTTTAGTGTCGTTTGATTCTTCTACTTATATTTAATGAAATGAGTCATTTTGGAATCTAAGTTCTCCAAATCAACTTGTCGCTAGGCCTACCTAGGGCATAATGACGCTCCAAATTAGGACACACTTTATTCCTACACTACGTGTTTAAATACTATATATTTTCTCATAACCCTCACTGACTTGACTACCTTTTGTTTTTGTTTTCTTTGATTATTCCCCTCCCAAAGGTTGGTTCGTGCATTATGGCATCATTATCATATCACACAAGATCCAGGGGCCCTCTACCTCCTCCTCCTCTTAGTCAACTTAAAGACAAAAGCAAAGGCAAAATGGAAGATTTGAGCAATATAAGAAAGGAAAACACAATGACAGCTGAACGAACAGAAGATGCTGACAATCAAGCTACTTAGGTTCAAAATGAGGCTATGACACAGCTCGAGCAAAGGTTGCTGAAGCTCCAAGGGGAGCTTGAGCATGTCCGGAATTTGGCGAATTTAACCATCTCACTAAGTGTCCCAGATGTCCACCATCCAAACATCCAAAATCCTATACCTCCTCAATATACCCCAAACAAACAGAATCCTCCCACAACTCATCACCACACAACTCCACCGAAAAACCCAATTATTCATCTACAATGCAACACTCGCCACACTTCGAGAAACACACCACTAATAATCCATGAACCACAAAGCTCCACAAATGACCACCTCTATGCTCAGGTTCCAGGCCATCATAACAACCCCATATACGTGGAGACTCTACCTCATTCCACCAACCCATTTCATACACACCTGAATCCAGTGAGAAAGATTTTCTTATCAAGAATTTGGTCGAAGATTTCAAGAAGCTGACTAGCCGAGTTCAAGGTTTTGAAGTAAGTAAGGGATTTGAAGGGTTGAACTATGATGATCTCTGCATACAGCCCGATGTTGAACTACCAGAGGGCTAAGAACCTCCTAAATTTGAGATATTCGACGGTACAGGTGATCCTAGGGTTCATTTGAGGACCTATTGTGATAAATTTGTTGGAGTAGGAAGAGATGAAAATATTTCTATGAAGCTATCTATGAGGAGCCTCACAGGGGATGATCTGTTTTGGTACATCAGTCAAGACCCTAAAAAGTGGTCCAATTGGGTAAACATAGCATCAGACTTCATGGACCGGTTGAGGTTCAATACAAAAAATGCGCCATACGTGTTCTATATTCAGAATTTTAAGAAGAAGCCCACCGGAAATTTTCGCGAGTATGCCACTCGCTGGAGATCTGAAGCAGCTAAGGTCAGGCATGCCCTAGACGAAGAACAAATGAACAAATTCTTTGTCCGGGCACAAAACTCGCAGTATTATGAGTGAGTGATAGTGATGGAAAACCACAAAGTCTCTGACATCATCAACTTAGGTGAGAGAATCGAAGAAGGGATTAAAAGAGGAATGGCTACCAATTTTGAAGCATTACAGGCCACGAACAAGGCCCTACAGTTCGGCGGCATATCCAAAAAGAAAGATGTAGGGGCCGTAATGGTTGCACAAGGACCCAAATCCCTGCTGACATATCGAACCTCCCCACTCACCTACCAAGCACCCCCGCCCACATATCAGTCAGCACCTCCACCAACATATCAATCATCTCCACCACCTACCTATCAGCCTACTTCTCCCAGATATTCTCAACCATCTCACTTCCAATCACCCCCTGCTCGACAAAATTTCCCTAGACCTCGACACAACTTCAACTGCAGGCCGCCCAAGCAATATACTGTCACTGCTGAACCTATTGACCAGCTGTACGAAAGATTAAAAGCTGTTGGTTATGTTAATCCTATCACTGATGTAACCCCTGAAAATCCATCCCAATAGGTCAACACAAATAAAAGTTGTGCATACCATTCCGGCATGAAAGGGCATACAATTGATGAATGTCGTTCACTTAAGGATAATATCCAGTCTCTGATAGATAATAAGGTCATCCAACCAAAGGAAGCTACTTCCAATGTCCGCAACTATCCGCTCCCAGACCATAGGGGTGGATGCATCAACATGATATAGATAGAGGAAGAATGGGACCCAGAGGGGTCGATCGGATTGATAAAAAAAGGTTATGACACAAAGAAGCCAGTGGTCACACTTAATCCCATCATAGTCCAGATTCAGTTGTCATGATATGTTGAGGTAGCTATGTCAGTCCCATTCAAGTTCGAAGTGGCACCACCTGTGGAAGCACCTATGACGTTTGAGGTTGAGGTAATCTCACCTGCCACGACACCTGTCCTATTTGAAGTGAAGATAACCGAACCAATTGCAGTGACACTGTCAACCCCCCCACTTTTCAACACCAATGCCTTACCTTGGGACTGCGTTGCTGAAGCAAGAAGGAAAGGTAAGGTTAAGATGGAAGAAGCTGGTGTCGCACATGGTATGACCAGGACCGGAGGGTCTATACACCTGAACACTTGGCAGAGTCTAGCAAAGATGCTTCCAACAGGACACCATCATTGAAACAAGTCCAGATGATCTTTGGAGAAAGGTGCAAGCCAATGAATATTCAGCCATAAATCAGTTGAGCAAGACTCTAGCCCAAATATCCATCTTGTCATTGCTACAGAACTCGGAAGCACACATGAATGCTTTCATGAGAGTGTTGAACGAAGCATATGTGCCTAATAGCATCACATGTGGGGAAATTTCCAACATGGTAGGACAGGTGCTTGAAAGTCAGAAGATCACTTTCCACGAGAACGATCTGCCACCTGAAGGGCTAAGTCGCAACAGGGCACTGCACATTACTGTGCAATGTGAAGATCATTTCATTACCAGGGTTCTAATTGACGGATGATCCTGCCTCAACATTTGCCCATTGACAACCCTCAAAATACTGGGCAAAGTATTGTAAGAGATAAGAGAAGGGTCCATGAATGTGAAGGCTTTCGACGGTTCTCAGAGGGCCACCATTGGAGAAATTAGTCCTTTTCTACAGATGGGACCTACATGGTTCGAGATTGAATTTCAGGTGATAGATGTATCCGCGTCATATAACCTATTGTTGGGGCGGCCGTGGATACATGCCACTGGGGCTGTGGCATCAACATCGCATCAGGCAGTAAAATTTGAATGGAACCACCAGGAAGTAATCATCCACAGAGATGGAAGCAGCCCTATCTATAGTCGCCAGACCATCCCGACGGGGGAAGGTAGAAGAAGGCTGGGTGGAGAAACCTATCATCACATCTAGCGGGTCAATGCAATAGACAAGGATAAGTGGTGGGATAGTAAGATCAAAAGCATATTGAACTGGATCAGGTACAAGCCTGGCAAAGGGCTCGGTAAGAATCTTCAGGGGAAGCACAAAGGCACCGCTTTTGGGCTGGGATACAAATACACTTGGTAGGAGTACGAAGACTGGTCGCCACCATGGCGCGGTCCCTACTATCCATTGGAACAGCCTATACCACATTTTGAGAAGACTTTCCAGCAAGCTGATATCATATGGGGGTCATCAGAAGGAGAAACTCTAGCATCTTCGAAGAATCTATTACTGGAAGACGAAGGCATGGACTGTTATGTTATTGTTGAGGAGGAGGAAGAGGAAGGCTCTATCAGCCAAGCTGTGAGCAAGGGACTATTCCTCAAGAATTAGACCGTCAGACCATCCAAGGCTCGACGAGTCCCAGGGTGGCAAGGCTGAACAATGTTATTTATTTCAGTTTTGCTAATGATTTCCTTTTCGCATTTTTTGTTTTCCAATAAAATCCTGATGTTCCAAAATTGTTTGTTGAAATTATCAAAATCACTTTTACATTTCAACGATTCAATATTTATTTATTACTGTTTTTCTCTCATCACATTTATCTATACAACATTACTATTTCTTGTCCTGATGAACCAATGACTATGACATACAATGAGACATTCTTTATGCTATTTCTCAAATGATGTAAACTGAACTACGCCCGACCTGATTCCTATTTAAGAGGGGATACGTAGACGGCCCTATGGGTTTAGTCACAATTAAATAAAAATCTCATCCCCCCCCCCCCTAATTGGAAACTGGGGAAGAATTTTGAGGAGGACCCTCAAAATTCCGAAGCAAGTTCAGCCGACCGCAGCATGCGCAACAGTCAGAAACGTCAACCCATCAAACTGGGGAAGAATTTTGAGGAGGACCCTCAAAACTCTGTAGCATGAGAGGTTGCAATGTCTTGAACCGTGTCAGAGTCGTCGGTTCATCTAAATTTATTGAAATATATCTCATATTATGTCTTTACAAATCATGCATGCTTATTTTCAAAATATAGCTCTGTTTAGCAAACGCTACCCTGATGACTTAAACAGGATCATCAGATCGAGCAGAACGAGTCAAACAAAGCCAACGGGGATACAAACCAACCTTCCCCATCTACAGAGATTTCTCTTTGGATGCAGGAACAAAGAACGAACATGTTCAAAATCACAATCCTCGAAACTATCGCACTTGCCGACATTTACTATCAGCACGAACAAATAATGCTCCGTAGTAACAATGCTCACAATAATAACAATATCAAAGCCTGCTGCCAGCTAAGAAATTCTACTGTCATTCTGCATAAGGCTAAGTTCTACCTTTATTTTGCATAACGCGAATATCTTCCTTCCATATTGCATAAGGCTAAGCTTTACCTTCATCTTGCATGGGACTAAGCTATGTTCGGGATGTTGCATGAGGTTAAGCTCTGCCTCCATTTACACAAGGCTAATCTCTGTCTTCCATCTTTCATAAGGCTAATCACTGCCTTCATTCTGCATACGGCTAATATCTGCCTTACACATCTTGCATGGGACTAAGCTCTGTCCAACATTTTGCATGAGGCTAATCTCTGCCTCTATCTACATAAGGCTAACGAATACCTTCCTATTTTCATGAGGTTAAGCTCTACCTCCATCTGCATAAGGCTAACCGTTGCCTTCCTATCTGCATGAGGTTAAGCTCTACCTCCATTTGCATAAGGCTAATATATGCCTTCCATCTTGCACAAGGCTAAGCTCTGCCTTCATCTTGCATGGGACTAAGCTCTGTCCCGCATGTTGCATGAGGTTAAGCTCTACCTCCATTTTCATAAGGCTAATCTCTGCTTTCCATATTTCATAAGGCTAATATGTGCCTTCATTCTGCATAAGGCTAATCTCTGCCTTCCACATCTTGCATGAGACTAAGCTCTATCCCGCATTTTGCATGAGGCTAATTTCTGCCTCAATCTGCATAAGGCTAACTGCTGCCTTCCTATCTGCATGATGTTAAGCTCTACCTCCATCTGCATAAGGCTAACCGCTACCTTCCTATCTGCATCAGGTTAATCTCTACCTCCATTTGCATAAGGCTAATGTCTGCCTTCCATCCTTCATAAGGCTAATATCTGCCTTCATTCTGCATAAGGCTAATCTCTGCCTTCCACATCTCTGCATGAGACTAAGGTCTATCTCCATTTTGCATGAGGCTAAGCTCTACTCCAATTTTCTTTTCACCGAGAATAAGCGCTGTCTCTCAAGAATTATTTACTTCGCTTCTCTTTTGGGCTAAGCTCTGCCCTCCATTTCCCAATACTAAGCTCTACCTGGTGGAAGTCATATTACTGCATTTCATGGGCTGAAATATCACCAACTTGTCCAAAGGCATCATAGTCTAACAGCACCATCCTAATAGCTAGAAAACACCATGTCATGGCCTGAGGATCTCTCTCAATTTTTCATATAATTATTCAAAAGTGTCATACTTCAGAGGCTCCATCTTCATGGCCCAAGAACATAATTTCATGGCCTGCGAATCTCTTATCAAACAAGTCATGGCCCAGAAAATCATGGTGTGAGGACGTCATCCCTAACCGTCCGATGACAACTCTGATAGTCCAACGGGAACCTAGCATCATGTTTAAATTTATGCGCAATATACACTTGAGATATTCTTCTTTGCAGGTAACCTAGCAAGCAACAACTATCCCAGTAAGTGCGATCCCGCTCCAGTTCTCCCAGCCATATCAAACCTAACCTCCTCAGTTAACGTTTCATTCATCCAGCCCTAGATATTCCGTCTGTTCTTGTGATGACTTCATCGATATACTTCGCCGATGAATCCGGAACTACATACGGCCTGATTCTTGTAAAACCAGGGATATGTAGGCAACTTAGAAACTAGGGTACGACCCTAAATCTCTCTAACCATTTCGCTCGGTCAAAATTGGCTATCATATCTTTACCTGACAACTCTTTCATCATTTCCGGGTAAAGAGTGATAGTTGTTGATACCCAATTTTTCCCAAAAATATTTTTTAAATTGCATATATACCTTCAAAATCATGCATTAATAGCAATTGGTATTTTTCCATAATTTTCCTATAATTTTATTAATTTATCCATCATTTTATTTCCAATAAATAATTACAAAATTGCGTCACAAATGATTTCAAAAGCATTTCTTGATTTTAATTATTGTTTATGGTCCTATTAATGCCAAATTATTTCACAATTAGCCAAATTGGCACATTTCGGCTATAATCGCAATAACTTTGCAATTATAGCCCAAACATATAATTTTGCACTGTTATTATCAGAAACTAGTCATTTGTATTTTAAAACACTGAATAATCATTTTAAATCATTTTCTATGAATGAAATTAATTTTTATGATTATTAGCTATCATTACGAATTATTTTAAGTAATTTAATTAGGTTTTAACAAATAGCCATTATTCATTTTAATTCTAGCAAAAATTAAAACCAGACTCACCTGATTAAATCAAGCCCAAATACCCCAGGCCCAATCCATTATCTTACCCAACCAAATTCCCATGTAATCTAGATCGTTGATCATTTTGGATCAACGGAGGAGATTCACTCTTACCTAAATTAACCTAAGAGACTACCCCTCCCCCCCCCCCAAACCCTCATTCTCTCTTTCTCTCATTTTCTCTCTGCCGTCATCTCCTCTCATCTCTCTCAAGCTCTCTCTGCTAAACCTTGCACATACTCGCCGGCCGTTGGCTTGCCTGTAACGATGGTGGTTCCACCACCACCCCTAGCCTTCATGGCTCCCTCACACGCCGGATCCTTGCCACCCTGAAGTCCTCAAAGGGAACAGAGGCCGTTCAACTCACACCATGGGCTTTTTATACCGTTCTCAGGCCACTCTTGGCCTGTCCGAGTAAGATCTTTCTATCTCCGGCTAAAAAAAAACCTATGGTTTCTAAGCTTTATTATCTCTACGTTTGGGTTATCTCTCTCCGCAACCCTAATTTTAGTTCTTGACTTCTTAGCGCTGTAACAGATCTAAGAGCCTTCTGAGTTATTTTACTGTTTCCTTAAAGATCTTTTTGATTTCTCAAAAATGCCTCTTCGTCTTCAAACTAGGGTTTCTTAAACAACAACAACAACAAACCCAGTTTGATCCAAACATGTGGGGTCCAGAGAGGGTAGTCTGTACGCAGACCTTACCCCTACCTAATGCAAGTAGAGAGGCAGCTTCCAATAGACCCTCGGCTAAGGAAGGGCAAGAAGAAGAAGATAGAAGCAAGGAAGGAGAGATGGCAGAAAAAAAAAGGACAGATAAAGGATAAATACTATCAAATATACAATACCTGAGGTGACCAAAACAACATAACGTAATAAAAATCTATGAATATGAAGGGAAAGGCATGCTACTAAGCCTATCTATGAACACTATAAACTACCTACTAACCTTCTACCTTAATCCTAGACCTCCACACCCTCCTATCAAGTGTCATGTCCTCAGTGAGTTGAAGGAGCGTCATGTCCTGCCTAAACACTTCTCCCCAGTACTTCTTAGGCCTACCAGGACCCCTTCTCAAACCCTCTATGGCCAACCTCTCACACTTCCTGACAGGGGCATCAATGCTTCTTCTCCTAACATGTCCGAACCATCTCAACCGCGACTCCCGCATATTGTCCTCCATGGAGGCTACTCCCACTTTGTCCCGGATAGCTTCATTCTTAATTACGTCTCTCGTGGTACACCCACACATCCATCTTAACATCCTCATCGTGCTATCTATCTTTACCTGACAACTCTTTACTCATTTCCGGGTAAAGAGTGGCAGTTGTTGATACCCAATTTTTCCCAAAAATATTTTTGAAATTGCATATATACCTTCAAAATCATGCATTAATAGCAATTGGTATTTTTCCATAATTTTCCTATATTTTTATTAATTTATCCAGCATTTTATTTCCAATAAATAATTACAAAATTGCGTCAAAAATAATTTCAAAAGCATTTCTTGATTTTAAATATTGTTTATGGTCCTATTAAGACCAAATTATTTCACAATTAGCCAAATTGGCACATTTCGGCTATAATCGCAATAACTTTGCAATTATAGCCCAAACATATAATTTTGCACTGTTATTATCAGAAATTAGTCATTTGTATTTTAAAACACTAAATAATCATTTTAAATCATTTTCTATGCATGAAATTAATTTTTATGATTATTAGCTATCATTACAAATTATTTTAAGTAATTTAATTAGGTTTTAACAAATAGCCATTATTCAATTTAATTCTAGCCCAAATTAAAACCAGACTCACCTGATTAAATCAAGCCCAAATACCCCAGGCCCAATCCACTATCTTACCCGACCAAATTCCCACTTAATCTAGACCGTTGATCATTTTGGATCAACGGACCAGATTCACTCTTACCTAAATTAACCTAAGAGACTACCCCCCCCCCCAAACCCTCATTCTCTCTTTCTCTCATTTACTCTCTGTCGTCATCTCCTCTCATCTCTCTCAAGCTCTCTCCGCTAAACCCTGCTCATACTCGCCGGCTGTTGGCTTGCCTGTAACGATGGTGGTTCCACCACCACCCCTAGCCTTCATGGCTCCCTCACACGCCGGATCCTTGCCACCCTGAAGTCCTCAAAGGGAACAGAGGCCGTTCAACTCACACCATGGACTTTTCATACCGTTCTCAGACCACTCTTGGCCTGTCCGAGTAAGATCTTTCTATCTCCGGCTAAAAAAAAAACCTATGGTTTCTAAGCTTTATTATCTCTACGTGTGGGTTATCTCTCTCCGAAACCCTAATTTTAGTTCTTGACTTCTTAGAGCTGTAACAGATCTAAGAGCCTTCTGAGTTATTTTACTGTTTCCTTAAAGATCTTTTTGATTTCTCAAAAATGCCTCTTCGTCTTCAAACTAGGGTTTCTTAAACAACAACAACAACAACAACAAACCCAGTTTGATCCAAACATGTGGGGTCCAGAGAGGGTAGTCTGTACGCAGACCTTACCCCTACCTAATGCAGGTATAGAGGCCGCTTCCAATAGACCCTCGGCTAAGGAAGGGCAAGAAGAAGAAGAAGGAAGCAAGGAAGGAGAGATGGCAGAAAAAAAAAGACAGATAAAGAATAAATAATATCAAATATACAATACCTGAGGCGACCAAAACCACATAACGTAATAAAAATCTAAGGATATAAAGGGAAATGCATGCTACTAAGCCTATCTATGAACACTATAAACTACCTACTAACCTTCTACCATAATCCTCGACCTCCACACCCTCCTATCAAGTGTCATGTCCTCAGTGAGCTGAAGGAGCGCCATGTCCTGCCTAAACACTTCTCCCCAGTACTTCTTAGGCCTACCAGGACCCCTTCTCAAACCCTCTATGGCCAACCTCTCACACCTCCTGACAGGGGCATCAATGCTTCTTCTCCTAACATGTCCGAACCATCTCAGTCGCGACTCCCGCATATTGTCCTCCATGGAGGCTACTCCCACTTTGTCCCGGATAGCTTCATTCATTATTACATTGACTATTCTCAAGGCATTACATGGTTTGAGATATTTCTCCTATTAAGCTCTTAAACATATGATTTCTACTCCTAAAAATTAA
>MDKJ01265017.1:0-73545 GCA_005239525.1 Nicotiana knightiana
TGCTTGCTCGCCGTTAATAATGGTGGCTCACCACCACTCCTATCCCTAATGGCTCTCCTATGGGCGGGATTCTTGTTGTCTTGAGGTCCTCAAGGGGACCAGCGGCCGTTCACTCACCCCTGGGCATGTTCTCACCATTCTCAGGCCACCATGGATCGATTGAGTAAGATCGTCCTATTTTACTACTAAATATATGGCTTCTAAGCCGGAATATCTCTATCTCTAGGTTATCTCTCTCAAAACCCTAACTTCATCTCTTGGCTCTTTAGATCTGTAACAAATCTGAGTATATTTGAGCTATTTTACTGTTTTTCTATGAAACCTTTCTAATTTTTGAAGCGTCTCTTCATCTTCATTACTAGGGTTTCTGAACTTCTCTTCAAAACGATTTTCTCCGATTTTTAAGTGTTATTCTATGATTTTTATTGTATTTAAATTATTTTCATTTAGGTTCTCCCTTAACCTAACTAATTATGGTAAAAAACCCTAATTTCTTGGCTTAACTTTGGGTTCTGAGTTTGTCTTTGCTGATTTGTTCATGCGATTTGTGTGTATGCCTGTTTCTCATGAATATGTTCTGAGTTTCTGTGATTTTTACCCTATTATGCCTATTAGGGATTATGATTTGTCTCTTCTTGCCTACACTGTGTTTATTTTGTTCATTCACAGAAATTTGCATTAATTTCCTTTAATCAATACTATTTTATTTGAATCCATGATTTCCTATAATTGATACCCTTTACTGATTTCCGACTTCTAAATTATTTTCTTGCCTTATTATGTGGTTGACTACATTATTTACTGATTCTTAATATTATTTCCTTAATTAAGACTTTTTGAACCTAGCCCTAATTACCCGTTCTGTACTTACTGTTTGAATTATTTCCTTAGTTGTTATACTCCAGCTATATATGGTCTTTTTCCTTATTTGTTACTTGTCTTTTACCGTTCGAAATAACTCTTTAATTAAGGGAGTATTTGGACTGGTTTTTTCTTTGATTGATTTTGAGTTCCATAATCACTGTACAATTTTGACTCTTACCTTATTTACCTAGCTTTCAAACTACTATATATATTGCTCTCTTCTAATCTCATTACACAGTCTTATATACACACGAACGAACATTAATTCACATCTCTCATACACTCAAAAGCTCTTCTGCTTTCTTTGTTACTTACTATTGTTACTAAATTAGCCGGCTGCAAGCCAAGGCTAATTATTACACTCTCATGTTCTTCATTTTATGTTTACTCTCTTTACTGGTACGTTCTGATTTAAATTCAAGTTCCAAAACCAATGTGTTTCTTCTACTGCGTTAGTTTATCATTTTACTAATCTGTTTCTGTCTATTGTTTGCTTCTCAACATGTGTTTAACTTGTTTTACTTAGTATACTAGTTATGTTCTAACCCCTTTTTAGGATCAGCCTATTTATGAACATGTTTAATTCCTGTGTAATCTGTCTCCATGTCACTCTACTCTGTCTTTGAATGCTTGTCTATGAGTTCTGGTATGCACCTATTGTGCAATTGTTACCTTAAGTTGTTCTGACTATATGCTCAATTCTGTTTGATACCACTATGTCTTCTATTGTTTGTTCTGAAATTCATATTCCTACTATGTCATCTCCCAATCCCATGAACCCCCTAAAGCACTTCTGATTCTACAACTATGTTCTAATTAGCACTCCTGAATCCATGTCTTACTATTTGCACTATTAGCTACCCCACTAATCATCCCTGAACCACAAAACTCCATAAATGACCATCTCTATGCTCAGGCGCCAGGCCATCATAACAACCTCATATACGTGGAGACTCTACCTCACTCCACCCAACCCATTTCATACACACCTGAATCCAGTGAGAAGGATATGCTCATTAAGAACTTGGCCGAAGAACTCAAGAGACTGACTAGTCGAGTCCAGGGCGTCGAAGGAAGTAAAAGAGTTGAGCGATTGAACTATGAATATCTCTGCATACAGCCTGATGTTGAACTACCAGAGGGTTACAAACCTCCTATGTTCGAGATGTTCGACGGTACAGGTGATCCTAGGGTCCATCTGAAAACCTATTGTGATAAATTGGTTGGAGTAGGAAGAGGGGGGCGTGACATATAGGATTGTCACATAAGGAACAATTAAAGCGCTCACATTTACCTCCACAAATAAACATACAATTGCACGTTTATTCAAACAAGCAGTTTAAAAAAATGATTTAGGAGTCCTATAGGCAGGATATCTAATTATAGCAGTTTTCTTAAGCGAGGCGGCGAATACCTATAAATTTGGCTACTGATTTTGTTGATACAGAATCTGAGCATGTTTCAAGCAAGAAATCACAATTTTTCAAACTTCAGAACTTTGATTATCCTACAGGCTTGCCTAGGTGATAACTGGGCAGAATCATATAGACATGATATCTAAACGTTAATCAGACTAAACATTGATTAATTTAAACAAGCAGATTTCATCTTTTAGGTCCTATAGGCATGTTTCCTATGTGCTGAAACTGATCACAAGTATTATGACATCCAACCATAGAAACTGATTTCGTACATTTTTTTTCTCTATAGCCATGATATCTAAGTGTTGAAGTTGTTTTTACACTTATTTCCTATATCCATGGTGTCTAAGTGTCAAGACTGTATTTCCTATAGGCATGATATCTAGGCGAATAAAGGTGTCAATTAATTGCCAAACGAGTTCAGTAAAAGAACCTAGGAACATGATTTTTAATGCATACATAGGGGTTTTGAAAATATAGTACTTGAGGCAGAATTGATAACGATCTAGAAGCATGATTTCTAAGACGCAAAAAGTGTGAAAATTTAGGATTTCAAAGAATGAGATAAGTCCTATGGACCTGATTTCTAATGCATATAAATCATCATCACCATAATTTATAGGCATGATTTCTAATGAATATAAAATATCATCACAATAACCTATAGGCTTGATTTCTACCCGAACCCAACAATAATATATACATATAAAGTCTCTCCCAGATTTTACTAATAACCCCATATTTGTTTTACAAAGATTATTACTACAGGCTAATACAGAAGAATTACATAATAAAAATCACTATACTATAGGGAGCCTTAGCAGGCCCAATGTCAATCTTGGAAGCCATGCCTTTAAGCAAGTATGAGGTATGTTTTTGAGGCCAATAGTTCATAATACACCAAATGGCTTCTGGTGTGTCAAAGTTCCGAAGGGCCTCAGAGACCCCGTGCAATGATCACACCAGAACCCTTCAAGGAAATAGTTTTTTTTTTGTAAACAAGTTTGGAAAGGCCAGCCCCAGTGTGTTAGAGTTCGGAGGAGTCTCATGGACTCATAAGCAGTGTTCCCACTGGAGGGGCAGAACCCTAGACATCTAAGAGTAGGAGTTAAAAAATAGTATATAAAGGTAGGAGATAATTTTAGAAAAACAGCTTGGACTTTGCAAGATCACAAACAGAACAAAACTACATCTTAGCATATTGGTTCAGACATGGATACCAATAGTCACAACAAGAGCAGGAACACTTGAATTATAGGCAAAACAGAGTCACAATTGAGTCAAACAAGGTTTCACATTGCAGAAGTTGACTTAGTTTTTTAACTATTACTAGGTGGAATCATATAGACATGTATTTAGCAGAGAGAAACATGTTGAAGTTAAAATGACTAATCAAACATCCACATAGAAAAGGTAACAAGGATTTAAAGCATATTAGTCTTGAAAGAAGTACAGAAATGATGAACTGATCAGGAACATGCTAAGGTAAATTATCAGTACATAGAACAGGACATGAATTGAGGCATGCTAATTGAGAAGGAGATAGACAGGAACTACATAGCAAACAGAAGCATCAAAGTCTAAAATAAACTATTACTATAAAACACATGGGATAACATAAAATAGTAAGAACTAAGGTATAGTGGTTAATGAAAAAGATGGTTAGGAATCAGATTTCAAAACAGAAGCATATTGGAATTCAAAATAAAATTGACTACATAGCACATAGAAAAGAACATGATAGAAGAAATTGAAGCATATTGTTTAAAAGCAGTAAACAGGAATCATAGGTCTAGCCACATAGCACATTGAATGATAACTGAAGTGCAAACATACCAGTTAAGAGGTAGCAACAGGAAAGCAAAAGCAAATAGGATCCAAGAGTCTAGCCTTGGCTTTCAGCCGGCTAGACAGAGTAGCAGATAGAAGTAACCGAAAGAACTATGAGTGAGAGTGTGTGAGTAAGAGTTTGTGTATGTTTCTCTATATGTGTTTGTGTGTTTTCAGAAATCAGAATGGGGGATTATATAGCACTTAGCAGGGTCAAAAAAATAAGGCAAAGGAAATCATTGCACACAAATAAGGCGTGCAACATCAATTAATCAATCAATTAGGGCTTAACGAGAGCAAGTAAAACTTAAATTAAGGAGAGTCTTTTACGGGGTAAATCAGTAGACAGGATTGAGGCTAAATAAGGTAAGTAGTAAATCAATTAGAGGTCAGTCAAAACAATCAAAACTCAGAAATCAAGCCAGCAATATAATTAAGGAAGGTAGTACTAATTACGAATCACATATAAGGAAAGGATAGGTAAAAATCTAAAAAAGTAACAATCTTAATAGAATAATATAATTTCGAACCCTAGTTAGTCAAATATGATTAATTAATCTCTGTTAATTAAAGAATAACTGACAGATATTGGAATGACCAGTGAAATAAGCAGAAACCCTTAGGGTTTACAACATAGGCATGAAAAATCAGTCGAACCAGTAAAGGGAATCAGATTTAAACACTCAGAAACTCTAGAACCTTTTGCAGAGAACTAAAAATGAAACCCTAGTTTTAGAAAAATATTAAAATCGATTAATAATAAGAGAAAAAACATAATATTTTTAAAGAAAATACCAGATAATCTTCAAATCATCCCAGATCTACAAGGATCTTAACAGACTCAAGCAGAAAAGGATTAGGGTTTTGAAGAATGGAACGAGATGGAAAAATCCAGTGAAGAACCGGAGTTTCAAGCCATAAACACGAAGATAACAATACTCACAAACATAGAGATGAACACAGGCAAGTTCATCGAGAAAGTGAAGAGTTGAAGCCAATTCTATGTTGAATCTCTTCGAGATTCCATCAAACAACAAAGAAATCGAATAGCCAGAAGAGATAGGAGGCCGGATAGGGCCTGAAGTCGAAGAGAAAAGTCATAGATTGAAGGGTTTCTGGTGACGGCGGCTAGTGTTAGAGAAGGGCTTGAGAGAGAGAAGAAAGGAGGGGGGATTCGGGGGCGGCCGGTTTGTAGAAATGACTAGGGTTAGGGTGTTAGGTGTTAATTAAAAAGGAAATGGATCCTGGACCGTTGATCTTCTGAGATCAACGGCCAGGATTCCATCTGGGGTTGGGGCGGGTTTAAGGATTGGGTTATGGGTATTTGGGCTATGATTTTAATTGGGCCGGGGGTAATAATTTGGGCTAGGTCCGAAATTAAAACAAAATTAAAAAGGCTATTTGTTAAATACCCAATTAATTTGATAAATAATTTGTAAAATAGTTAATAAATTATAAAAAAAATAATTTTCATGCATAAAAATGATTTAAGATAATTAATTAACATTATAAAAATATAAAAAGCTATTTTCTGATGAAATAAGGTAATCATGCACACATGGGTTATTATTGCAAAGTTATTGCAATTATAACCCTAAAAATGTAAGTGTAGCTATTCATGAAATAATTAAAGCTTAGTATAAATATAAATGATAAAAATTAAGCAATAAAATTATCATAAAACTATTTGTGATGCAATTAGTAATTATTTATAAAATAAAATATTGTGATAAATTGATAAAAAGCCTTAAAAAAATTCAAAAACTATGAAAAAATATTAATTGATTGCTCATGCATTGTTTTGAAGCTATATATGCATTTTAAAAATAATATAGGGAAAAATTGGGTATCAACAGGAGAAAGATTTTAGGATCTTTATATTCATCTATGGTTCGACTTTATCAAACATACGGAGATCTATCTCGCCCAAGATTTGGTGAATCTTTCCCTTATTTACTTTCCGTTACCATTTGATATTATTCAAGTTACCGTCTTTTTCTTATGTTGTGGAATTCAATCGAGACTATAACCGATTTTAATGTTCCACTATGCTTGTTTATTCCTGTTTTTTATCTCAGATCTAGAATTAATTATCTTCGGCTATGATTTACTCTCTATCTCATTATTTAATTAGTTTAACAAAAAGGCTTTAAACTTTTTGGTCAAACAGTCCACTTACAATGGCTGTTGAAATCAATACTTATAGTTGCACCTAGGGAACAAGTTCTTAGAATCAAGCATCTCTTAAATGACAATAATGGGGGCCATGAAGAATGTGTAAGGGCGGGCTATGAATGTCATAAGTCTCTGTAACGGATTATGTATTTAATATCGCAAAATATTCTTCATTGAATGTTTCGGGCGACAGACACTTGTTTGTCTCCATTTGCAATATTCCCTTCGGGGGCTCTCCGGTACCAACCGAAGTTGCTGACCCCAGTCTTGGTTCCCACCTGTCTCACTTTCCATCTATCTCTGGTTCCGCGTGTCGTTATATTATGCGAGTATTTAATGTGAACCGATTTTATCCTGTACAAAGAACCAAAAAGTTTGAGTTAAATAACGTATATTACATATATATACTTCGAGTTTAAGTTGTATGCACTAACAGTGTAAAGATATTTTCACACTATCAGTGCATTTTGACCTGTTAGAAGATTACTTTTTCATTTTCTTAAGATTATCAATTAATATTTTTATACAAAATTACCTGCATACCGATTGTTTTATGAAGATAAAACGTATATATTTTTGTTAATTGATGTATCATATACATATTTTTTTATATATCTAGCGATCAAATACAATTGTTTTTGGCCAACTCGCCAGATATATAACTTGCGGATATACATTCGGTCAACTTTGTGAATAACTTCAATCAACTATGTGATCAACACAACTGGCTAATATAACATGTATAGGCGATTCTCTTCAACTACTCGTGAATGATTTTGGGGTTGTATATTAAATTTTTTAGTATTTAAAAGAATAAATGCTCCCCATTATTAGCAAAAAAAAAAAAAAAAATCCCTTGCCGCATTGCAGGCTATAGTTGACGTGCATATTGTAATGTGCACAGTCTAATAGGAGTACATTTCCAAGCCAAAAAATAAAAAAAATAAAAATTTCCTGAAGACTACTTATTATATCTGTTCTTTTTATTATCGAGAAGTAACGTGCACGCATCGTATTTTGAACAAACAAGCGTAAAGCATCTATTTGTTTATTTATTTATTCATATATCGCTGATACACCTTGCCCCAGCTGTATCACGTGAGATCATTTTGTTGAAATTTTAAGTATTTTATATATATATATATATGTGTAGATAGATGATAAGCAAAACTAAATATTAGATATAAATATAAATAATATAATGACATGCTTATTATTATAGTGAGTCAAATCTAATAGATATTACTACTTTACTACTATTAATAAGGGGAGTTCGGAATCAAAATGTTGTATTTTTTTACCTAATCGACCGAAATGCGTGGAAAAAAATTTTAGTGACGAAAATATATGTAGCGCCTTTTAAAGGGCGCTGTACCTTAACGCCCGTTTTAAACGTTAAGGTATAGCACCCTTTAAAAGGGCGCTATATGTATAAAACTTGTTATACACATGGCACAGGAAAACCATATAAATAGAATTTAATGTACCAAAAGTGCAACAAACTATTGGGTGGTGTAATGGTTAAAGGCTAGGTAATAAGATTTTTATGTCCTTGAGGTCCAAGGTTCGATTCGCCATTTATTATTTCGTTAAAAAATCTACCGACATTTTTAATAGTTATTATTTTGTATTATACGTAAAACAAAATTATTTTTTATATTTTTTTATACAAAAAATATATATAGTTTAATCTATTGCTTGAATTTTTTTTATTTTTGATATCTTTCTTTTTAAATTTAGTTATTAATGCATGTATATATGTTTTGTTTCCATGAAAAGGTAGCAATTTACATCTCAGATAAAAAGGAATTTTTCTTTTCTAACTTTTTCACTTTCTACACTATCATTCAAGTTCGTTAATTCATTTTTCTTTCTTTGTTCCCATACAAAGCAGTGTGCTATTTTGGGAAAACAAGACTGATTTGAAAAAAAAAAATTGAGTTTTCACTTGTTCAATATGGTATACGTTATTTTGTGGCTTGAATTATTTCCTCGTATTTTTAAGAAACCCATAATCCCTATAGGTTTAGGAAAACCTATTGTCCTAATAGATTTGGGAAAGGAAAACATATAGTCCTTATCAAATTGGAAAACTTTTCTCTTATAGGTATGGGACCTTTTGGGATCTATATATAGGGGTTGTAGTTGGGGATTCTATAGATTGTACTGTATTTTTCTTCTCATTCATAGTGGAAAACCCTCTCTGCTTTTGTCCCGAGGATTAGGCTTAGCCGAACCTCATTAAATTCTTGTGTTGATTTTTCTTCTCTATTTGCTTTGTGTGTGATTGTGTGCTAGTTAACCCACGATATTCTGTAACAATTGGAATCAGAGCAAGGTTCGGGTTTCTACATATAATCTAAAGTTAAGATGTCTTCATCATCTTCAACAATGTACGAAGTAGAGAAATTTGACGGGGATTCTAGTTTCAGTCTATGGAAGATTAGGATGAAATCGTCCCTAATGTTACAAGGATTATGGAAGGCAATTAATGAGGATTTTCCTTAAGAGATGAAAGAGACAAAGAAGGCAGACCTGAAGGAGAGGGCTTTGGGTGCGAACTTCACGAGCGTTACAGACAGCGTTCGTCGGGAAACTGTTGAAGAAAATTCTGCAGCAACGGCATGGAAGAAGCTGGAAGATCTGTATTCTAAGAAATCGTTGAAAAACCGCCTCTACCTGAAAAAGAGGTTATACAATCTCCGTATGAACGAAGGTACACCTGTTAAAACTCACATTGATGAGTTTAATTCAATTATAATGGACCTGAAGAATGTGGATATCAAAATTGAGAGTGAGGACCAGGTCTTGATCGTGTTATGTTCTTTACCGCTATCTTATGATACTTTTGTTGATACGCTGCTATATGGAAAAGACAGCATTTCACTGGAAGATGTTAGTAATGCACTAAAATCTAAAGAGTTGAAAAAGAGCTTTCCAGAAAGCAGAATTGAGGGTGAGGGTCTTGTGATTAGAGGAAGAACACAACAAAAGGACTTTAACATGAAAAAGTCAACCGCCATATCAAAGTTTAGAGCAAAGAAGCAACATTGTTATGAGTGCGGGGAGCGAGGTCACTATAAGAGAGATTGTCCTAAGCTGAAGGAGAAAAGAGGGAAGCACAAAATAGATAATTCGGCAAATATTATTGACATTGACAATAATTCCGATGATAGTGACTATGTAGGGGAAGTTTGTGCTGTGAGTTCTAGTCATGGGAAGAATTCTTGGGTTCTTGATTCTGGTGCTACTCTCCACATGTATCCACACAAGAATTGGTTTGCAACTTACAAGCAAATGAGTAGGACTATCTATATGGGAGATGATAATTCATTACCAGTAGAGGGGCTTGGTAACATCAAATTGAGAATGTTCGACGAAATTATCAGAAACATTGAGTGTTGGCATGTTCCTCGGATAAAGAGAAATTGATTTCTCTTTCGACTTTGGATGATCAAGGGTATAAATTTCACTACGAGAATGAAATACTTAAGGTGTGTAAAGGCTCTATGGTACTCATGAAGGGTAAACTGTATTCTAAATTGTATCATCTTCATGCCAGTGTAGTTGAAGGGGAAGCTATTGTAGCTTCTGGGAAAAGTGATCTGAATCAGTCTAAATTGTGGCATTTGCGACTTGGCCATATAAGTGATAATGGATTGTCTTTGTTGAGTAAGCAGAATTTGCTGAATAGGTACAAAAATAAAGTTTTGAATTTTTGTGAGCATTGTGTGTTTGGTAAACAGTCAAGGGTAAAGTTCAGCGAGAAGGCCGAGCACAAGACTAAAGACAAGTTAGATTATATACACTCTGACTTTTGGGGTCTAAACAGAGTTTCCTCCAAGAATGGTGCCAGGTATTTTATGACTTTTATTGATGACTACTCAAAGATGGTGTGGGTGTATTTTCTGAAAACAAAAGATGAGGCATTTCCGACATTTGTTAAATGGAAGACGATGGTTGAGAGATAGACGGAAAGAAAAGTTAAGCGTCTTCGAACTGACAATGGGTTGGAAATTTGCAATTCTGAGTTCGATAATTTCTGCAGCAAAGAGGGCATAGTGAGACACCGCACTTGTGTCGGAACACCACAACAAAATGGTGTTGCAGAACGTATGAACAGAATGCTTTGTAATAGGACACGAAGCATGCTTTCACACTCATGTGTTAGCAAAGGATTTTGGGCTGAAGCAATCAATACAACCTGTTATTTGGTCAACAAATCTCCATCCACAGCTATTGAGTTCAAAACTACTTTTGAGGTATGGTCCGGTTCGCCTGCTGATTATTCAAATTTAAGGATATTTGGTCGTCCTGCTTATGCTCATGTGAGGGATGGAAAACTTGAGCCGAGGGCAAAGAAGTGCATATTTCTAGGGTATGCAACTGGAGTGAAAGGTTATAGGTTGTGGTGCATAGATCAAAAGACTCCAGGGCTAATTATCAGTAGGGATGTAACATTCAATGAATCTGCCTCACTGGACGGTTAGAGGGAGAAGGCAATAGCAGAAACAGATCTTGGTGTCACTTACCGCATAGAGCTAGAAATTGAATCTCCTCTAGCTTAGCCCAGTAGTTCTAAAGTAGAGAAAGTGGACGAGGTGTATAATATTGATCAAGATGATAATGTTGATGCACCTGCGCAACAGCAACCATATAGCATTGCAACAGGCAGAGAGAAGAGAGTGATCAACCGACCGCAAAGATTTTCAAGCGTAGTTGATGGGAATCTTCTTGGATATACGAATCCAGTGGGATTTTCTTTGGCAGTTGCAGAGACTGTTGATGCATTTGAGTGTTATAGCTACTTAGAAATTATTCAGATTACAGAACCAAATCAACGGATTAGTGCTATGGCTAAAGAGATTGAATCTCTTAACAAGTTTAGGCGTTTCCTAGACTTGGTTGATGTGTGAGGTAATGGATAGAGCCCTTGCGAGGGTTGAGGGCAAGGTAGAGAGACGTGTTCCTGTTGATGAAGAGAATTCAAGCCAAGGGGAAGACTTGTTATTTTGTGGCTTGAATTATTTCCTTGTATTTTTAGAAAACCCATAGTCCCTATAGGTTTAGGAAAACTCATTGTCCTAATAGATTTTGGAAAGGAAAACCTATAGTCCTTATCAAATAGGGAAACGTTTCTCTTATAGGTTTGGGACCTTTTGGGATCTATATATAGGAGTTGTAGTTGGGGATTATATAGATTGTACTGTGCTTTTCTTCTCATTCATAGTGGAAAACTCTCTCTGCTTTTGTCCTGAGGATTAGGCTTAGCCGAATCTCGTTAAATCCTTATGTTGATTTTTCTTCTCTATTTTCTTTGTGTGTGATTGTGTGCTAGTTAACCCACGATATTCCGCAACAGTATAGGGATAGTATTTGTAGTTGAGGAATAAGACAATGAATTTTATAGAGGAAGCTAGTTTTTGATATGTCTTTATATACAGGGAAAGTTCACTGGTACTTGTCAAGAGATGATAGGTATTATCTCCTCTCTTTTAAAAAAAATATTTTTGTTACTTCTTGATTTGTCTTTCCTTTGTGAGATCAAATAGATTTTCCTTTACCAAGATCATGTAGCAAAATAGGAAACTAAATTTAAAAAGAAAGATATCAAAAAATAAAAAAATCAAGTAATAGGTTAAACTATATATATATATTTTGTATAAAAAAAAAATAATTTTGTTTTACGTATAATAAAAAATAACAACTATTAAAAATATCGGTAGAATTTTTAACGAAATAATAAAAGGCTTCTCTTTTTTTTTTACTTTAAATGAATTCAAAAATCATAATTTTTAATAAATATTAAATTATTTTAATTACATTGAAAAGTAATTATAAATAATAAAGTATTTATACCTAACTATTTAAACCAAATAATGAAAAGAAATAAAAAATAAAAAAGAAATAGGAAAACAAAATAATGTCGCTAGAGGGAATCAAACTTTGGACCTCAAGGACAAAACAACCTTATTACTTAGCCTTTAACCATTGCACCACCTAGAAGCATGTTCCTCTTTTGGTACATTAAATTCTATTTATATGTTTTTCATGCGCCATGTGTATAAAAGGTTTTATACATACGCTATACCTTAACGTTCAAAACGGACGTTAAGGTATAGCGCCCTTTTAGGGCGTTATATGTATTTTCATCACTAAATATTTTTTTCCACGTATTTCGATTGTTTGAGTCAAAAAAGACCACATTTTGGTTCCATACTTTTAATAAGGGGGATGGAGGAGCTTCCGCTACGAGTAATTAACAGAAAAACCAAAATCATTATAGTTTATTCCATAAAATACTTTGACAAATTAACCACAACTTTGAATGTCTCGGGAACACGTGTGAGTTTGCTGAAACTAGGCCCCACTGAATTTGCTATTTGCACGTCAAGCAAGGTTGAAGGCTATAATGCTCCATGGGCCCCACTTAAATTTTGTACTCAATCGGTTCACTTTTTACTTGTCCAGTATTCTAAAAATAGATTTTTATTTTTACTCGTCAGTTTTAGCATATCAAGGGAAGACAATTGGTTTTTCCTGTTATACCCACAACATTAATTACTCATTTTAAATTATTTTCTCAAAACCATTTAAAATATATATCAATTAAATCATAACTAGAAGATGAAAGTAGCAGAAATGAGGATGTTGAGGTTGATGTGCGGGCATACTAGGATGGATAAGATTAGGAAAAAAATATTCGGGAGAAGGTGGGCGTGACTCCTATTGATGAGAAGATGCGGGAAGCGAGGCTCAGATGGTTCGGGCACGTTCAGAGGAGGATCTTCGATGTCCCGGTAAGGAGGTGCGAGCAGTTGGCGTTGGTGGGTATGAGGAGAGGTAGAAGACGCCTAAAAAGTATTGGGGAGAGGTGATCAGGCGGGATATGGTGAGGCTTCAGATCACCGAGGACATGGCACTCGATAGGAAGCTATAGAGGTCGAGCATTAAGGTTGTGGTTTAAGAGGTAGTTGAGCATATTTAGTGGCTAGGCTGATAGGATTTAGTCTTAGACTGCTAGTGGTTAGTGTCATGCTTACACTACTCTTTCGTGTTCATAGTGTCAGGCCTTATTTACTGGTCATTATTTCTGCTTTTCATCTATTCACTGGTTTTTGTGTTGTTGTTATTATTTTCATGATGGTACTGATATATTGTCTCTTTTCATCTTTTTCGTCTTCTTGAGCCGAGGGTCAATCGGAAACAGCCTATCTACCCCCATCATTGTAGAGGTAAGGTCCGCGTACACAATACCCTCCCCAGATCCCACTTGTGGGATTATACTGGGTCGTTGTTGTTGTTGTTGTTGCATTAAAAATAGAGAAATTTTCACAAACCACTATTGTTTAGTGGTTATTAGCTAGTTATAGCTATCATTTACTAAATTACTTCCTATAGCTATGTTTTCAGTTGTTATAGGGTGTATTCAATGTATTTAAGCTACTGTATTCATGAATACAATAGCAAAACTCGGTGTGAAACAGGGGAGTCCAGCTAAGCAACGATTGTACTCGATTGTATTCGACTGTATTCGCGAGCTGAATTCGTGAATACAGTAACATAAACTGCATAAAAATGGTTTTTTCAGATGTTTAAAAACGGTAAGTGAATCAATTAACGTGATAGACTCCTAATATAACTCAACTAACTCAATTATAACATCCAGTATTTGTATTTCACGTTAAAGAAAAGATTTTTCAGCCAAAAAGACCATAAAATAGAGCAATCTCTAGATTTTCAATCCCTCTTTTTTCCGTTCAAGTTGTTTTGTGGAAGTTCTATTTTCAACCAATAAAATTCGAGATTTATACAATTATATACATTATTCTGTATAATTCGATTTTACATATAGCAAGTTTAGCCGTGCTACTGCGTCATTCTGGCAAGTGGAACAGTGAGAGTAACTATGTCGATTATTCATATGAGGGGATACTGATAAAGGAGTATGCGTCGTACAATAATTTGGTTGCTTTAATTTGAAGCAACTCGACATAGATTTGAGCTCAAAGTCAATTAAAATTGAATACAAAGTAGAAGGAAATTGCACGCTAATGAAAATATACAACGACATGGGTTACAAGGTGTATGTAGAGTTGAAAAAAGGGAGCAGAGAATTCGGGATGTATCCTTTGTGTATAATAACAATGGACAAAGAAGTTGTAGCTGGAGTTAGTTTAATTCAAGGCAACCTTGTGCAAATAGACGAAGCAAATCATAGGTGTAATATAAGGATAAGGCTACATTGAAAGAGGTGATGGAGCATTACGCAATAGCTGAAAGGTTTCAATTATGAGTTGATAGGTCTAATGCTATCAGGTTTGAATGTTCTTATTTACATCTTGTTGAACAACATGTTATATTCAAATGTATGGTTATGTTGAATTTTTTGTATAATTTTTCATGGCAAATTCTTTATATGTATTTAGATATATTTAAATGTATTTACATGAATTTCACAGTTGTACTTATGAATGTATTATGTATTTAAAATACATGTATTCATTTGTATTTTACTAATAAATAGTTATTACAGTGACTTTCACTTTTTTGGATGTATTTCGATGTATTTGGATGTATATAAATAATTACACTCGTATTCACATGTATATGTGTGTATATTATGATATATATATATATATATATATATATATATATATATATATATATATATATATATATATATATATATATATATGTAACAATGTATTCACATGTATATGAGTGTATTAATCATTTACACTGATCTTATATATTACATAAATTTATTTGCAGCTATATATTATTGTGTATGTCAGAGGATTGTGAATGGAGATTTAAGGCTTCTAGCATTAACAAATCACAATTGTTCAAAGTGAGAGAGTTCAATGATAAGAATACATATCCGTTGAAGGACAAGGTGTATGAGCAACGTCAAGAAAGTAGTAGTCTTACCAGTGGTATGATTAGGTCCAAGCTTACTAATCATAAGAAGAAGTACACCCCAAACAATATAATTGATGATGTGAAATCAGATTTTGGTGTAGATGTTAGTTATATGTTGGCGTGGCGGGCTAAGGAAAAGGCAATGAATTATTTGAGAGGTGAATCGGTTGATTCATACAATAAATTACCAGGGTACTTATATACAATGGATATGACATATCCTGGTTCGCACATTAGAATGGTAAAGACGCCAAAAAAATGAGTTCATGTATGTGTATATATCTTTGTATGCCTTTATAAAGGGGTTTGGTCATTGTAGACCCATTGTGATTGTGGATGGCAGCCACCTAAAATCGATATACATGGGGATATTCGTCTCGGCCAGCACGTTGGGTGGTGCAAGTGACTATGGGATTATAATAAAATTTGTTAATTTTACTGGCTAATAAAGATTGAAATACATTTTTTAAATATGTATGCAATTGTATTTATAGGTCATATAATGCCACTAGCATATGGTGTTGTTGATTCAGAGAACGATGTTGCTTGGTCGTGGTTCTTTGAGCAATTCAAGGAAGCATATGGTGAGACGGAAAACATGTGCATCGTTTCAGATAGGAATGAGAGCATCATCAAATCTATATCGAGAGTGTATCCAACGGTACCACATTTTGCTTGTATATGGCATCTATGTAACAACGTATATAAGCAATTCGAAAAGAGTCATTCAAAGTTGAGCGAGATATACTTCTCGGTGGCAGAAGCATACACACAGACTGAATTTGATAGTCTTATGGAGAAGGTTGAGAAGGTAGATATTAGCGTGAAAGAAAACTTGGAATTAGCTAGATACGAAAAGTGGGCTAGGTTATATGCACCTATTAACAGGGGATGGACCATGACGTCAAATATTGCTAAGTGAATAAATGCTTCACTTGTGTCAGCAAGAGAATTGCCAATATACGACTTCCTCGAAGAAGTTAAAAAGATGTTTGGACGTTGGAATTGCAGCAATAGGAAAGAAGCTTCACACATGTACACAACGTTTGGAAGAAAATACCAAGAGATGCTTACTTTGAATGAGGCAATGTCTACACGTATAACTGTAAGTTTTTGCTTTTTTTAACTCATTGTATCATGTATTTAGCCCTGGTACAACATGTATTTATTTATGATAATTTCTACTATTCACATACGGTATGCTCATTGTATTATAGCAGTTGTGCATGTTTTCTGTTTATGAAATGTTTAAAAAATTGATCATTATATGTATACATTACTTGTTTATACATTTGCATTTCATTGGTTGAATTCAATAGTTTTGTTTCTAATCATATGCATTTCCTAAGCAGATAGTCTATATGTTACTGTATATCACTGTATTTATCAGTTAAAATGTCATCATCTTTAATATTCTGCCATCCTAAATATAGACTGTATTCCACTGTATTCAATATATTTCCTTGTATATCATTGTATATATTTGTATTTTATATCTACACATATGTTTTTATTTCATTGTATTTTATACATACATATTTGCTTGTATTCAATATATATGATGATTCTGAAATCTAAAAAAAAAAGCTACTGCTGATATTTAATTTTTTTTCATTGTATATATCTATACTATATTTAATACGTCTATTCTTTGAGATATATATGAATTTTTAAAAATGTTCAAAACTTATAGGTCTATGTTTAAATGTAGGTTGTACCATCGACTGAATACAAGCATACGGTGAACGATGAAGGAAGGCATTACACTGTTTTCCTCTTAAAGAAAAAGTGCAGTTGTGGGTAGCTCCAAGTTGACGAATTACCATGCCCACACGCTTTGGCTGTCTTAAAGAGCAAGTTTCTAAAGCCAGAAGATTATTTTTCGGACTATTACAAACCAAAGTCTGTTGTAATGACATACGAGGTGCCCGTGTATCCGCTGTCTGACCGAAATGAATGGAATATACAAGCACATATATCAGAGGAAGTTGTCTTACCACCCAAATGGAAAAGACCTCCTGGAAGGTCAAAGAAGAAGCGCGATAAGATGTTCAGTGAATTATTGCAGAAGAAAAATCAACATTCGTGTAGCATATGTGGGCAGGGAGGACATAATAAGCGTACTTGTAGAAATGCTCCACGTAGGAATTAGTTCATGTTCTGATTTGTTTTACTGCAATAACGATGTGTCATAGATTCCGGCGATATTTTGAAATAATACATATTGATTTGTTGGTGTTTTGAATTATTGCGTGATGAATACATACTGCATTTATATCTTGAATAAACATGAATACACACAGGTGCAGTTATATCTGAATACATAATTACAACCTGCTGAATATATATGAATACAAAATGTATTACACATACAATACAATACACATATAGTATATACCAATACATATGAATATAAAATGCAGTACACATACAATACAATCTCTTGAATATATATCAATACACGATGCATATATAATCTGATAAATACATATGAATACATATATACATGTGAATACAATCTGCTAAATATATTTGAATACATGTGAATACAAAATGCAGAGCACGTACTGTACAATCTCCAGAATATATTTGAATACATAATATAATCTCCCTGAATATATTAATCTCCTGAATATATTTGAATACATGAGAATATAAAATGCAGTACATATGAATACAACCTGCATATGTAAATAACATCTATGCATATGAATACATATATACATATGAATACGATCTGCTGAATATATATACAACCTGCTGAATACATATATACATATGAATACAATCTGCTAAAAGATTATTTTTAGTAAACTGATGAATGCATACTGTATATATACTTTGAATACATATGAGTACATACTGCATATATTATGTTGTTACTATATATATACAACTGCTAAATACATATAAATACAACTTGCTGAATATTAACTGCTGCACATAACATTGAAATAACATGAAGATTTGAAATTATAAACTGCTGACTAAACACTGTGAATACAGTGCAAAAAGTGAATACATGAGTTTTTCTTAACAAAACACCATATTTACCAAAAGAATATTCAAAAAACTATGTTCACATAAAACTATATTCCAAAACTATTCTAAAACTATATTCACAGAAGTATCTGAATCTATCATTCGTCTAACAATCTTTACGGGTGCTTCATTTTCGCTTATGGCATCGGCGTCTATCTTCCACATAGCATAGTCCCAATGAAGGGCATTGATAGTATCATATATTATTCTATGTAGATGTTATTTATACTCTAAATTAACCATGCTTTACTGATGTTTTAAATGCTAAAAGATAACAAAATGCTCTAATTGAGATTTTTATATTTTGCAGGAGCCACTCTGAGCTAGGAGGAAGATAAAGAGCGTTTTGGAGTCTACCATGTACATAAACGGCCAATCGAGGATAGCCCGGATAAAAAAGAGCAAGAAAAGGGCGAAGAAAACAATGAAAGTCACGCAGACCTGGGCGCAGCCGAACGCGGTCAAAAACAGAATGTTAGAAAACGACTGTGGTCGAATCCGCGGTTGAGACTATAACCGCGGTCGGGAGTGTAGCGGCCAAGAACTTCAGGGGCTAAAGTGTAAATATCTGGAAAATTGACCTAACCTTATAAAAATCCAAAAACTCGCCCAAAGTGAAAAAAGGAAGCTTGTTTTAGACTCAATTAGAGGCAAGAACAAGGGAGAGGAGATCAATTCATCTTTAGAGTTTTTATTTCTTCTTCTTTTTACCATTAATTGTGAATCATGGACCATATTATTTATTTGTCTTATTTTAGCATGAGTAGCTAAACATTTAGTCTAGGGTTGATAGAACCAATTGTTAGATGAAGTTTTTAACTCTATTGTGATATAATCAAGCTGTGTTTGTTCTATGATTGTTCAACTACATTTTGTATTGTAATTAATTGAATGGGCCTTTGATTAATCGTGTCTAATTGACTTGTGTTGCTTGAGAAAGAATACTAGGTTAGATTGTTGTAACGACCCGACCAATCGTTTTGCGTTCTAGAACCCCGTGCCCCTAAATGAGACTTCCCGTAGTTTTTTTTACTGATTTATAATTTGCGGGGACGGGTGGTTCGAGGTTTTGAGGAGTTTGGAGTGGTATAGGAACGCTTCGTTCCTTAAGGTTGGCCTTTAAGGCCAAGTTTGACTTCGGTCAATATTTTTAGTAAACAACCTCGGATTTGAGATTCGAAGGTTCCGGTAGGTTCGTATGATGATTTCAGGCTTGGGCGTGTGTTCGGAATGGGTTTTAGATGACCCGGGGGAATTTTGGAGCCTAATAGTGAATTAAGGTTTCCTTAAGTTCAAACTTGAGGTTTGGAACGTGTTTTTGGGTTATCGAGATCCAAACAAAATTTCTAGACCTGGAATAGTTCAGTTATGTCATTTATGACTTTCTCGCAAAATTTAGTATCATTCCGAGTAGTATTGGTAGGTTAGGCGTATTGAAAGCGAATTCAAGAACTTAAAGTTCTTAAGTTTGATCCAATAGATTTTGGGGTATGATTTTTAGATTTAACGTTGTTCCGGGTGTTCCGAAGGCTCGAGCGAGTCCGTATTATGATTTAGGACTTGTTGGTATATTTGGACGGGGTCTCGAGTGGGCCCAGATGCCATTCGGACATCGAGCGAGGAAAAAAAACCAGCTTTAAATGACTGCTGGTGCACCAGATCTGGTGCGACCGCACCTGCGGAGGGCAAGTCGCAGGTGCGAGACCGCTTCTGCGGTCCCAGCCTCGCAGGTGCGACTCCTGAGGGAGCTGCCCATTTTCGCAGATGTGGACTCCTTTTTGCAGAAGCGGAGCCGCAGGTGCGGACTCCGCTCCGCAGGTGCGAAGCTAGGCCCCCTTCCCCTTCTCCGCAGATGCGAGATCTTTCTCGCAGATGTGAGACCTCAGTTGCGGTCCTAGAGCCGCAGGTGCGAAAAGCCTGTAGGCAGTGAGCTTCGTTTTAAATACGGGACTTAACCATTTTTGAACACTTTTCTTCATCTTTGGGCGATTTTGAGAGCATGCAAGGAAGGTATTCGACCTAGCTACTGTAAGGTAAGTAATTCCTACTATAAATTTAGCTTAATATTTGAATTCTTAGGTAGATTAACACATCAAATTAGTGGAAATCATGGGTTTAGAGTAAAACCTAGGTTTTTGGTAAAAGTGAGAAATTACCAAGAAATGTGTTAAGGAATCATACAAAAACTATATAATATTGATCCCTAGTCTATGGGTAAGTACTTCCTCCGAAAATTTCCGGAATCCGAGCATGTGGGCCCTGGGGTGTATTTTAGGATTTTCCAGTTTGCATTGAAATGATCATTTAAGTAGGAGAATTAGGGATTTTTTAGCATAGATTGACTTGTTAATGCGATGTTTGGCAGCTTCGAGTTCTTGGGCGAAGGATTTGAAGTTTCAGGCGCATTCTTGACTCGGAAAGTAGGCTTGACCCGAGTTAAGTCTCCTTTCTAACCTTGTAAGAGGGAATTGCCCCCTCCCTAGGTGGATATAAATAATTGCATGTTATTATGTGTGGGGGATACAAACGCACGAAGTGACGAGAGTCCGTGCGTAGCTACTATTATGTTATGTCGGGGGTTTAGGATTCACAAGCATGTTTTATGTGTCGTAACTATAATCTTAAATGTTATTTTAGGTTGCCTAATATCCTTGAATTGTTAAGTGAGCATCTAAGAAGTTACATTCTGAAATTTATATTATTGAAACCTTCTCTGTAAGTACATTCTTTACTGAATTTCTTGATTTCCTGTTAATTATGTGTATATATATGGGAACCCGCATCGCATGTATGATTCGCGAGCAGGGTAGCCCTACTATTATGTCAATCGCGTCGCATGTTCGATTCGTGAGCGGTGTAATAGATGCATCAATGGTTCGAGCCGTTCGACCCTTCAGCAGTGCACATTTATTTTCGCGTTGCGTCAGCCGTATGTACGCGGCATGTTATGTGTTTGTTAGATGTTGTTTCTGTGACTACATTTCTGTAAAATACCGTGAAGAAAGGAAAACTAGGTAATTTGTATGCTAGAGAACTTGGCACATAAAGGTAATTGTAAAGGATATTTGATGATTCTGTCTTCATTATTATTCATGATTGCCATCCCTGCTTAGCCTTACTTTTAAAACATATTATTTTGACCCTAGTAAGTGTCACGTTGACCTCTCCTCACTACTTCTTCGAGATTAGGCGGGATACTTACTGGGTACATATTGTTTATGTACTCATGCTACGCTCTGTACTTAATTGTAAAGGTTCTGAGGCGGGTGCACCTGGGTATCATCCTGGAGTTCGTCCCTGATATATACCTGGTCTAGACTCCAACGTGAGCTGCTCCTCTTGACGACCCTCAGCAGCACTATGGAGCCTTCTTTTGTTATTTCTGTCTATCCCTTTTTAGACTGTAGGGAAAGCTATTACTTCTTTTGTTTTTACTCTACTAGTATGCCGGTAGACTTGTGACACTATTTCCTGACACACACAGTAGTAGACATTATTTTTGGGATGTAAATTTTAATTTATGACTTTTATGACTATTTCTGCATAAGATTGTCTAAGTTATTCGTTTTTGGCCCAATGTCTAAAATCTAAACCAAGTAAGTGTTGGAAATGTTTTTGATAAAATAAAAGAAACTCACCAGTAGATTGATGTTGGCTTGCCTGACGACGGTGTTGGGCGCCATCGCGACCTGTGTTAGGATTCGGGTCGTGACAATTGTTGTTGAACAACACACCTTTTGGGTAATTGAAGAGATTCATTACTTGAATTTAAAAGTGGATTTAGAAATAATGAAGCTTTGGTGGGATAATCCTGAGTTGCATAACTTGTTAGCTAGAGTACTTCGAAAGAATGCTTCTAGTAAATTGTCGTAATTGATCGAGAGATGATTACGGTAGCCCATAACTCATAATCGTCAGAGAATACTACGGCGAGATTATAGTTTAAGAGTTGAGAATTAATTCGGCAATTGGGGAAATCAATACCCTAGATCTTTTTACCCTTGAATTCATCTTCATTCCTTATTATCATTAGTCTCTTATCATTTTACTTTAGCTAAATAAAGTCCACTGCTTATTGATAAAATTCTTGCATCCGAAAATTATCTAAGCTTAGAATTATTAAGAGTTGTAGTGAATAGGTTAGTTCCCTGTGGATTCGACTCCGGACTTAAACTGGATTATATTTGCAGCGACCACTTTGTCCTTTTTATAAAGCATAGTTGGGCGCGATCAAATTTTGGCGTCTTTGCCGGGGAAATAACGGTGTTATTTATTACAACTTAGAAGAATTGCTAGGATTTTTAGTTTAGATCAATTTTCTGGGTGTTATAAACTTTTCCATTGAAATTCTCAGTTTGAACTCTCCTATGACTCAGGTGTATGCCTAGAAGCTCTTCGCGGACTGGTGAAATTTTCGAAGGACTCTCAGACCTCGAGAAAACATTCAGGGCATTAAACCGTGCCAACAAGAAGAACAAACAGCCACAATAAAAACACCAACTCGAATTAAAATGGACAACGTGGAAGACGTCGAGGCAAACAATCGGATCAACCGGGTTGATCCGAATAATGGAATGGTGGCACCTCTTGTGCCAGAAGCTGCTCTTTATGATTGGGCACAGCCAACTGCTGAAAACCTGGCCACCGCCATTGTTGTGCCCAAATACAAGCGGAGACATTCCAAATGACCAACAACATGCTGCATCTGTTGCAGATTAAGGTACTATTCTCCGGGTCACACAGTGAAGACCCAAAACAACACTTGAAAATTTTCTTGTCAATTTGTGTGACCCTTAGGCAGCCGAATGTGACCCCGGAATCCATCAAGCTACTATTGTTCCCGTTCACAGTGACTGGAGAGGCTCAGACTTGGCTGAATTCACTCCCAATAAATTCCATTGCCACTTGGGAGGAATTAGTCAAGCAGTTCCTAAACAAGTTCTATCCTCCTAACAAGACTCCAAAGCAAATTGATGAGATATTACAGTACAAGCAGAAACCTACTGAAACCTTGCAGGAAACATGGGAAAGGTTCAAAGGGATGCTAGGAAGTGTCCACACCTTGGCATTCCAGACCAGATGCTTGGCCAGAGATTCTACATGGGTTTGGCAGACAATTTGAAAGCTAATGTAGACGCTTCAGCTGGGGGTGCGTTTTTGAGCAAGACATTCACAGAGTGCAAGATTCTTCTCGAAAAGATGTCTCAGAATTCAGGCTGGATGACAAGAGGTACGACTCTGACACCAATAGTGCATTTTGTCCCTCTTGACCCAAACAATTTACATGCAGAGAACATAGCAACGCTCAGACTCAGATGAGTATAATGACAAAGAAGATTGACGAGATGGGATAAAGCAAGTGCATATTGTTGATACAACAAATGAAGGATTGTGTACCCCTTGCATTAATCAGTCTTATGTATGATCATGGAGTGGAGAAAGTGATAACCAGGGCTTTAGAGAGGACATGAATTATGTCAATAATTTTGGGGGTCAGAGGCAAGGAGGAGAACAATGGGGGCCAGCACCGAATCAGCAATACAGACCCAACATGCCACAACCTAGAGGTATATGGCCACAAGGCCAAGTGGTGCCATGTCAAAGGAAACAGGGCTATCAACAGCAGCACCAGCAACAGTTCGCATATCAGCCACCTCATCAACAACAAGACAACAACATAGTAGAAATTAGGGGCATGCTTCAGCAACTCATGGGGACAAATGGTAAGATGCAGGAAAAATTGGCAGCACATGACTCAACAATAAAAGGCATTGAAACTCAACTGGGACAGGTGTACATGTCTTGAACAACCTCCCCCAAGGGACATTGCCTCCAGACAAAAATATTAACCCAAAGGAGCAAAACCCAAATCAGCTAATGGCAGTAAGTATCCGGAATGGGAGAGATTTAAACAGAGAGCAAGAAGTTGCTCAATCTATAAGAGAGACTACACCTGCCACTCCAGTTCCATTAGAGGCAGATGAATCAGCAGAACTCACTGAAGTGGTAGTTGAACAGGCACAGGTTGACAAGGGTAAGACAAAAGAGGGTGAACAAGTCTCCAAACAGGTGGTACCTCTTGTGCCACAAGCTTCCAACAAAGAACAGCCAACAAGCAATGGAAAAAGAGTGACTCCTACACCATTTCCTCATAGATTGGCAAAACAAAAGAAAGATGATCAATACAGGAAATTCATGGAGATGCTTCGCCAGATTCAATTGAATATTCCCCTGATGGATGCTTTGAGGTAAATGCCAGGATATGCAAAGATGATGAAGGATCTGATGTCGCAGAAATTTGACTTTCAGGACCTGTCCACTATAACTCTGACACAGACCTGCAGCACGGTACTGACAAGACCTATGGCCCAAAAGATGTCTGATCCAGGTAGCTTCACTATTCTGTGTACTATTGGGAGTTATGCTTTTGCAAAAGCATTGTGTGACTTGGGATCCAGCGTAAACTTGATGCCCTTGGCAATCTATACAAAACTGGGCATTGGTAGAGCTAGACCGACCTCGATGCTGCTGCAACTGGTTGATCGCACGGTTAAAAGACCGACAGGAATTCTTGATGATGTGCTGGTGTAAGTGGGAAAATTATATTCCCTGCAGACTTTATTATTCTGGACTGCCAGGTAGATGAGGAGATACCGATCATTTGGGAAGGCCATTCTTAGCCACTGGGAGAGCGTTGATTGATTGTGAGACTAGAGAATTAAAAATGAGGTTGAACAATGAAGAAGTAATATTCAATGTTCAAAAATCCTTGAGGAGACCCAGTAAATATGCAAACTGCTCACTAGTGGAGGTTGTGGATATGATACTGCAAGAAAAGGATGAGACCCTGAATGCCAAAGATCCATTGGAAGCATGCTTGACAAATTTAGAAGAAATGGATGGTGAAGGGTTGACAGAGTGGGTCATGGCCCTCGAGGGTCAAGGATTCTGGAAAAGGGAACCTCAGTTCGAGCCCTTACGTTTAGAAGAGAGAGTGACACCACCTGCAAATCCATCAATAGAGGAACCACCACAGCTGGACTTGAAACTGCTTCCATCTCACCTCAGGTATGCTTTCTTGGGTCCCAATTCTACTTTGCATATTATTATATCATCTGGCTTGCTAGCTGCGCAGGTAGAACAACTATTGCAGGTATTGCAAGACTGTCATTGGTTGGACCATGGCAGACATAAAGGGTATCAGCCCTGCCTTCTGCATGCATAAGATTCTTCTGGAAGAGGGGCACAAACCTTCAGGGAACATCAACGACGGCTGAACCCAAATATGAAGGAAGTAGTAAAGAAGGAAGTAATCAAGTAGTTTAATGCGGGCATAGTCTTCCCCATCTCTTACAGCAATTAGGTCAGTCATGTCCAGTGTGTGCCAAAAAAGGGAGGAATGACGGTCGTACAAAATGAAAGAACGATTTGATCTCAACTCGTACTGTCACGGGATGGCGGATTTGTATGGACTATCAGAAACTGAACACAGCCACCCGGAAAGACCACTTCATCTTGCCTTTCATTGACCAGATATTGGACAGGTTAGCTGGGCGATCCAATTTCTGTTTCTTGGACGGATATTCGGGGTATAATCAGATCTCAATAGCCCCGAAAGATAGAGAGAAAATGTCTTTCACTTGTCCGTATGGCATCTTTGCCTTTCGGAGAATGCCCTTTGGACTTTGTAACGCACCAGCCACATTCCAACGGTGCATGTTAGCCATTTTTACTGACATGGTTGAGGATATTATGGAGGTGTTTATGGATGATTTCTCCGTAGTGGGCGATTCATTCGTATATTGTCTTCACAACCTAAGAAAAGTGCTCAAAAGATGTGTGGAGACAAATCTGGTGTTGAATTTTGAGAAGTGACATTTTATGGTACAAGAAGGAATAGTGTTGGGGCATAGAGTGTCCAAAAAGGGAATTGAAGTCGACCATGCCAAGATTGATGTGATCGAGAATCTTCCAGCACCCACTTCGATAAAGGCAGTGAGAAGTTTCCTTGGCCACGCCGGATTCTACCGGCGATTCATTAAGGATTATTCTAAGATTTCTAACCCCTTATGTGAGATGCTCAAAAAAGACCAGCCCTTTGCATTTTCTGATGATTCCAGGTTAGCATTTGAGGAGCTGAAGAAGAGATTGGTGACTGCACCCATCATTGTTGCACCTAACTGGGAGCAACCATTCGAGCTCATGTGTGACACCAGTGATTATGCTATAGGAGCAATTTTGGGGCAGCGCAAGGATAAGATGATGCACTCGATTTACTATGCAAGTTGGACGCCTAGTGGTGCACAACTGAACTACACTGTCACAGAAAAGGAAATGCTTGTTGTAGTTTTTGCCTTCGATAAATTCAGGTCTTACCTAATTGGCTCAAAAATTATTGTTTATACTGACCATGCAGCAATCAGGTACTTGATAGCAAAGAAGGAGTCAAAGCCACGCTTGATTCACTGGATTCTATTGCTACAAGAAATCGACTTAGAAATTCGTGACAGAAAGGGGACGGACAATCAAGTGGCGGACTACCTCTCGAGGTTGGAAGGAGCAGAAAAGAGGATGGAGGTTGAAGATATCACTGAGACATTTCCGGATGAGCAGTTACTGGCTGTTGAAATAGAGGAGGCACCTTGGTATGCTTATATTTCTAACTACTTAGCAAGTGGTATTGTACCTTACGACCTCTCCTCAATTCAAAAGAAAAATTTCTTCCGTGGTTGTCGTGCTTATTACTGGGATGAACCTTTATTGTTTATTATATGTGTTGATAACATGATCCATAGGTGTATCCCCGAGCAAGATCAACCTTCTATTTTGCAGGCTTGCCATGCTTCACCATATGGTGGACACTTTGGAGGAATCCAGACGGTAGCAAAGGTGTTTGAATCGGGATTGTATTGGCTGACACTGTTTAAGGATGCCCATGCTTGGGTCAAAAGCTGTGATGAATGCCAAAGGACAGGCAACATATCTCGCCGCCATGAGTACCACAATTCAAGAGGTGGAGGTGTTTGACATGTGGGGATTCGACTTCATGGGGCCATTCGTCAGCTCATACGGTAACAAATTTATATTAGTTGCAGTTGACTATGTCTCCAAGTGGGTTGAAGCGGTGGCTCTCCCAACCAATAATGCAAAAGGGGTGACAAGTTTCCTAAAGAAAAATATCTTCACACGTTTTGGCACCCCAAGAGCTATAATCAGTGATGGTGGCTCCCATTTTTGCAATAGGGAGTTCGCACGCCTGTTGGAGAAATATGGGGTTCGCCACAAGGTAGTCTCACCGTACCACCCACAAACAAGCGGGCAAGTTGAAGTGTCCAATAGGGAGATTAAAAGTGTCCTTGCAAAAACAGTGAATGCAACAAGGACCGGTTGGGCGAAGAAGCTGGATGATGCATTGTGGGCATACCGCACAGCCTTCAAAACTGCAATTGGCATGTCACCATACAACTTGATGTTTGGAAAGGGATGCCACCTTCCAGTAGAGCTGGAACATAAAGCATTGTGGGCATTGCGGCAGCTGAATTTAGATATGGAGATAGCGGGCACCAACAGAGTCACTGGGTTGCATGAGCTGGAGGAATTCAGGTTCCAGGCATTCGAGAGTGCTAAACTACACAAATAAAGGATGAAGCCCCGGAGATCTAGTGTTGCTATATAACTCATGATTGAGGTTGTTTCCGAGCAAGTTGAAGTCCCGATGGTCAGGATCCTTCAGAGTGGTGCAAATGTTCTCAAGTGGAACCGTGGAGATTGAATCAGAAGATGGGACAAACAATTTCATGGTGAATGGGCAGAGGTTGAAACATTACCTTGGAATGGCCGAACAAAAAGGGGACAGAGTGGTAATAACTTTGGAAGAGCCCCAAGACACGAATGAAGAGTGATGATTAGAGCATGTGTCGTGCCGCGATGTTAAATCAGGCGCTCCTGGGAGGAAACCCATGGTTTGTTGTAATTTTTCACGCCGCGACGTCAAATCAAGCGCTTCTTGGGAGCCAACCCATGTTTCTCTTTTGTGTTTGCTTGTTTTGGTGTTGTAATCGATGTGAATGATACTAACCAAACTATTAGTGTACAGGGAAAGATTGGTGCACATCGGGAGGAGTCTGGGTCAAAAGCTAACTCCGGAAAGGTAAAAAGTTGAAGAAATAAGAAAGATTCTGAAACACTGAACCGCGACCGCGGCCCTAGGCGCGGTATATAGGCAACTTTTTGTTTCTCACCGCAACCGCGGTCCCGACCGCGGACCGAGTATGAGGATTCTGCCTAGCATCCGCGATCGCGGACGCGGAGCTGGGCGCGGTCGGGCAGGTAAGTATTTTTTTTATTTTTTTCTTTTCTCAACCCCACTAACCTAAGACACCCGCCCAAACTCCCACTTCCCCCTTTACCTTTTCCTTTCTCCTACTCTAAATTTCCCTCTTCCCCCTCTAATCCCTAAAGACACAAAACTCACCCCTCCTCATCTCCTCCTCTCACCAAATTGTTCCTTTTCCCTTCCTCCCCCTATCTCCATTAACAAGCTCCACCTTCGGTTGTTCAAGAATATCAAGTAAGTCATGATTTCTCCCTTCCATTTTAAATTATTCTTTTTCTCTTTTTTCTAGTTTATTTTTTGATTTTAGTAGCAATTTTGGAGTAAACTTGTCTTCTTTCTAGTGTTAGTGTATAGAATGAGGAGGTAAAATCATGACTTTGTTGTGTTAGAAGTACATTGTGGTGGGGATGAGTATGTGAATCCATTTTAGTTGATGTGAGGAGGATTTGTACCTCCATGGGGTTATTTGTACTAAAGTGTAGACCTATGCACACTAGGTATTTGTTGTATAGCCCTTATGAGCTTTAAATGCTATTGTGACCATGGTGCGGGTGAAGTCTGAGTAACCGCCCTGGGTTCACACAATCCATACCCTTACTAATAGTGGCATTTGTGTTGTCAGGTATAATGCATCCATCCAGGAAGAGATGATCCACAGGATCCTCGGCCAGTGGATCGGGAGGTCCTTCTAGAGCTCGGGCACAGGCTAGCTCGAGCCAGTTTGACAGTAGGCGGTTTGTGTCAAGAAAAGCCTACGAGAGATTTAGTGCGAAGGCGGCAAAGAAGCCTGTGGCCGAAAGGGCCATTGACAGGGCAGCTCTTCATGTAGAAAGCCCAAACATGTACCGAGAATTGTTGCGGCGTCGGCTCAAAATTTTCTTTGAGGAGCCGGAGGACGGCAATATGATGCTGGTTAGAGAATTTTATGCCAATTTCCCGGAGCATGAGAATCAGTTTGTCACGGTGCACCAAACTAGAGTGGATGCTTCACGCGAGACCATCCGACGAGTGTACAGGTTGCCAGCCTTCGACGAGGCTGAAGATTTTTACCAGCCATACCAGAAAAGGCCTATCACTTGGAACCTCTTCATCCAAACCATCTGTGTGCTGGGCAAGGACTTAATATGGGTTAAACCTACGTGCAACTTGAACTCATCCTCCCTCACTTGGGAGGCAAAGTGTTGGCGGAATTTCATCAACAATTGTCTGCTGCCGTCGAGCAACACAACTGATGATAATGGACCTAGGGCAGCAGCGATATGGTTTTTTGTGAATGGTCATGATTTCGATGTGGCCCGGCTGATCCAGGATGAAATGTTCATCCGCTCACCTAAAAAGAAGTATGGTTTCTATTGTCCTTCTCTGGTCACCAAATTGTGTAGAGCGGCAAGAGTTCATGAGAACCCAAACATGGATGGGTTGGTACCAAAGTAGGCCGCGTTCAGGGCATCCAAAGTAACCATCGGGAAAGACCCGGTGGCACTTGGAGTTGTTCAAAGCGACACCTCGGATGATTCGGATGATTCGGATGATGATGATGATGATGGTCAGGAGGAGGCAATGCATGCCTCACCCCCACAGGTGCAGATTTCTGATGAGGCAGGCTCATCTTAGGCCCATCGGAGTACCCGTCCGACAGCTATGGAACAGGATATGGCTGGGTTGCGCACTTCGGTCATGGATTGCTTTAATTTATTTGACATGGGGACATGCCAATTTTTAAAGTTTGGGTGGGGAATGATGTGTATGTTGTTGTTGTATCTGTATGTATTTTCTCGGTAGTTTAGTTTGTCAATTTAATTTTGACTTGGCCCGACGATGGACACCATTCGAGGGGTTTCTTGAGGGACTAAAGTCGAACAAAAAAAACAAAAAGATTTTGGTTTTGTAGTAGTGTATCAACTCCCCCTTGGTTTTTCTTTAAACCACAGTTCTTTTCCAAGGGTTTTTATTTGAACCGGGTGTCATTAGTTTTATCCATTTTTAGTTAGGAACTTATGGGCGAGGAAAGGATTGAGTATAGACTACTTTAGTGTGACACTTAGGCTCATTAGTTGACTCTAGCAAGAAAGCCTTAAAATGTGTGTGCTTGATTTAGCTTAAGTACCCTGAGCGGAGTGTTTGATGATCCAACCTGAATTGAGTCACGTGCCATGTGTGAGTAAGGCTTTGTCTATTCTATGCTAACGTTTAACGCCTAGAACTTGCCCTATGTGTGTGCAAAGCAAAATGATAGTCTTATTTGTTCTAGGAAGTGATATAGGCTTTTCCTTGTTGAACCATATCTATACATGTTCTACCCACCTAATTGTTATATACCATAGTTAACCCCAATGAGCCTGTAATACAATTTTCTTTGGCAACCACATTACAAGCCTTACCCAATTTTTGAATTGTTCATCTATTTTAACCCTATCACCTCTATAAGCACTTGAATTGCAATAAAATATGTAAAAGTTAAAGTGTGGGGTGGTTGGTTGGGCTTTTGAGTGGAACTGAGGAAATACGGATTAAGGTGCACGGTGTTGAAAGTGAACACTAGAAACCACCTGAACTAAAAAAAATTGTATTGTGTAAAGAATAAGTCTTTGGTGGTGGTGGCTTTTGAGATAATTGTGCTTAAAGAAGTAGGGGGTATGACATACTAATTTAAAGGTGGAATGGTGGTTTGACATAAGCATTGGCTTAATTTTTGAAATAGATGTATTAAAGTGCTTAGGGAGGTGCAGTCACTATTATATCCAAATGTATCATATCCAACCCGCAGCCCACATTACATCCAAATAAATTCCTAACTAATCCTAGATTGAATGAGCTTAATTAGTGGAGTAGTACACTACGGGTAAGCATATGGTGCGTTTTCTGTGGCACAAGAATGTTCTTTCTTAGGGTGAATGAATTTTGTTTATTTGAAGTCCTTAGTGCGAATTGGATTGATTATGACATAAGTCTCTTTAGTGGTGAGTAGGTGCTTGACTCATGAAAGGGAGGTAAGTCTGGACCTCCAACTTAGAGGAAGTGAGCCGATTAGGGACATTGTGTGGCTAAAGAGAGAGTCCGCTCTTGAGGTGTGGATGTTAAGCTAAGGTAGTTGCCAGTGAAGTTAGTCCTCTGGAGTGGTTTTGTTGCTCAAGGATGAGCAACGGTTTAAGTGTGGGGTGTTGATAGTAGCTTATATTATGCTATGTAGATGCTATTTATACTCTAAATTAACCATGCTTTATTGATGTTTTAAATTCTAAAAGATAACAAAATGCTCTAATTGAGATTTTTATGCTTTGCAGGAGCCACTCCGAGCTAGGAGGAAGATAAAGAGAATTTTGGAGTCTACTATATACATACACGGCCAATCGAGGATAGCCCAGATGAAAAAGAGCAAGAAAAGGGCGAAGAAAACAATGAAAGCCAGGTTCACGACCGCGGACCTGGGCACGGCCGAACGCAGTCAAAAACAGAATGTTAGAAAACGACCGCAATCGAGTCCACGGTTGAGACCGCGACCGCGGTCGGGAGTGTAGCGGCCAAGAACTGCAGGGGCTAAAGTTCAAATATCTGGGAAATTTACCTAACCTTATAAAAACCCAAAAAGTCGCCCAAAGTGAAAAAATAAAGCTTGTTTTAGACTCAATTGCAGGCAAGAACAAGTGAGAGGAGATCAAGTCGTCTTTAGAGTTTTTATTTCTTCTTATTTTTACCATTACTTGTGAATCATGAACCATATTATTTCTTTGTCTTATTTTAGCATGAGTAGCTAAACATTTAGTCTAGGGTTTATGGAACCAATTGTTGGATGAAGTTTTTAACTCTATTATGATAGAGTCAAGCCATGTGTGTTCTATGATTGTTCAACTACGTTTTGTATTGTGATTAATTGAATGGGCCGTTGATTAATCGTGTTTAATTGCCTTGTGTTGCTTGAGAAAGAATACTAGGTTAGATTGTTGTTGAACAACACCACTTTTAAGTAATTGAAGAGATTCATTACTTGAATTTAAAAGTGGGTTCAGAAATAATGAAGCTTTGGTGGGATAATCCTGAGTTGCATAAATTGTTAGCTAGAGTAGTTCAAAAGAATGCTTCTAGTAAATTGTCGTAATTGATCGAGAGATAGTTACGGTAGCCCATAACACATAATCCTCGGAGAATACTACGGCCAGATTGTAGTTTAAGAGTTGAGAATTAATCCGGCAATTGGGAAAATCAATACCCTAGATCTTTTTACCCTTGAATTCATCTTTATTCCTAATTATCGTTAGTCTCTTATCATTTTACTTAAGCTAAATAAAGTCCACTGCTTATTGATAAAAGTCTTGCATCTGAAAATTGTCTAAGCTTACCCTTATTAAGAGTTGTAGTGAATAGGTTAGTTCCCTATGGATTCGACTTCGGACTTAAACCGGATTATATTTGCAGCGGCCGCTTTGTCCTTTTTATAAGGCATAGTTTGGCGCGATCAAATTTTGGCGCCGTTGCCGGGGAACTAACAGTGTCATTTATTAAAACTTAGAAGAATTGCTAGGATTTTTAGTTTAGATCAATTTTCTGGGTGTTATAAACTTTTCCATTGAAATTCTCACGTTTGAACTCTCCTATGACTCAGGTGTATGCCTAGAAGCTCTTCGCCGACTGATGAAATTTTCGAAGGACTCTCAGACATCGAGAAAACATTCAGTGCATCAAAACGTGCCAACTAGAAGAACAAACATCCACAACAAAAGCACCAACTCAAAATTGAAATGGACAGCGTTGAAGACGTCGAGGCAAACAATCGGATCAACCGGGTTGATACTATTCTGATGTATTTCAAGCTGATCTTCCGGGTATGTCACCTGATAGAGACATTGATTTCGGCATTGACTTATTGCCGGACACTCAGCCCATTTCCATTCCTCCTTATCGCATGGCTCCTCCTGAGCTGAAGGAGTTGAAGGAACAGTTACAGGAGTTGCTTGAGAAGGGATTCATCAGGATCAGTGTATCACCTTGGGGTGCTCCGGTATTATTTGTGAAGAAAAAGGATGGCTCGATGCGTATGCGTATTGACTACCGGTACTTGAATAAGGTGACAGTGAGGAACAGATACCCATTGCCTCGCATTGATGATCTATTTGACCAGTTACAGGGGTTATCATCAGCTGAAGATTCGGGAATCGGATATCCCGAAGACTGCCTTCAGGACTAGATATGACCATTATGAGTTCCTTGTTATGTCATTCGGGCTGACCAACGCCCCAGCAGCCTCCGTGCACTTGATGCACAGCATATTTCGGCCTTATCTTGATACTTTCGTCATTGTGTTCATTGATGACATTCTGGTATATTCTAGGTCCCAGGAGGACCATGAGCAGCGCTTGAGGACCGTGCTTCGGACATTGATAGAGAAGAAGTTGTATGCCAAGTTTTCTAAATGTGAATTTTGGCTTGACTCTGTGGAATTCCTAGGCCACGTGATGTCTTCGGATGGGATCAAAGTAGATCCGAAGAAGGTGGAGGCAGTTCAGAGTTTGCCCAGACCGTCCTCAGCTACTGAGATCCGCAGTTTCCTCGGTTTGGTTAGGTATTATCGCCGTTTAGTGGAGGGATTTTCATCCATTTCAGCGCCTATGACCAGACTGACCCAGAAGGTGCACCTTTTATATGGACTAAGGAGTGTGAGGAGAGTTTTCAGAAGCTCAATACATCCCTGACTACAGCTTATGTGTTGGTTTTGCCTACCGGTTCTGGATCCTATACAGTTTATTGTGATGCTTCGAGGATTGTCTTGGGAGCGGTAATGATGTAGGACGGTAGGGTGATTGCCTACGCGTCCAAGCAGTTGAAGGTCCATGAGAAGAACTACCTTGTTCATGATCTCGAGTTGGCAACGATTGTTCACGCCCTGAAGATATGGTGTCATTATTTATATGGTGTTCCCTGTGAGATATTTACGGATCACCGGAGTTTGCATCACATATTCAGGCAGAAGGATCTAAATTTGCGCCAGCGTAGGTGGTTAGAGTTTCTAAAGGACTATGACATCACTATATTATATCACCCGGGGAAGGCTAATGTGGTGGCCGACGCCTTGAGTCGTCGGGCGGAAAGTTTGGGGAGTTTGGCATACCTTCATGCAGCTGAGAGGCTTCTAGCCTCAGATGTTCAGTCCTTAGCCAGTCAGTTCGTGATATTGGATCTTTCTGAGCCTTGTCGGGTATTAGCTTGTGTGGTTGCTCGATCTTCCCTCCATGATCATATCAGAGAGCGCCAGTATGATGATCGCCACCTTTTAGTTCTCCAGGATAGAGTCTGATGGGGTGGTGCCAGAGATGTGAATATAGGAGAGGATGGGGTGTGAGGATGCAGGGCCGTGTCTGTGTGCCCAACGTAGATGGGCTTCGGGAGTTGATTCTTGAGGAGGCCCATAGTTCGTGGTATTCCATCCATCCGGGTACCACGAAGATGTACAAGGATCTGAGACAGCACTATTGGTGGCGAAGAATGATATAGCAGAGTTTGTAGCCAAGTGTCTCAACTGTCAGCAGGTCAAATGCGAGCATCAGAGATCAGGAGGGTTACTTCAGCAGATTGAGCTTCCAGAGTGGAAGTGGGAGCGGATCACCATGGACTTCGTGGTTGGACTTCCTCGGACTTTGAGGAAGCATGACGCTAATTGGGTGATTGTGGACATGCTGACCAAATCAGCCCATTTCATTCCGGTACTGACTACATATTCATCGGAGAGGTTGGCTAAGATTTATATCAGAGAGATTGTTTGCCTCCACGGTATTCCAGTATCTATCATTTCAGACAGAGGTACACAGTTCACTTCAAGGTTCTGGAGAGCCGTTCAGCAGGAGTTAGGCACCAGGGTAGAGTTGAGCACAGCTTTTCACCCTCAGACGGACGGGAAGTCCGGGCGTACGATTCAGATCCTCAAGGATATGCTCCGTGCATGTGTGATGGATTTTGGAGGGTCATGGGATCGATTCTTGACCCTTGCAGAGTTTTCCTACAACAACAGTTTCTAGTCCAGCATTCAGATGGCGCCATATGAGACCTTGTATGGTAGGTGGTGCAGGTCTCCCGTGGGATGGTTTGAGCCGGGTGAGGCCCGATTGTTGGGTACAGACTTGGTTCGGGATGCCCTGGACAAGGTGAAGGTGATTCAGGAGAGACTTTGCACAGCTCAGTCTAGGAAGAAGAGCTATGCGGATCAGAAGGTTCGGGACTTAGCATTTATGGCTGGTGATCGTGTTTTGCTTCGGGTATCGCCTATGAAGGGCGTCATGAGGTTTGGGAAGAAGGGCAAGCTGAGTCCGATATTTATTGGCCCTTTTGAGGTGTTGTGACGTGTTGGGGAGGTCGCTTATGAGCTAGCCCTGCCTCCCATCCTAGCAGGGGTTTATCCGGTGTTCCACGTCTCCATGCTCCGAAAGTATCACGGTGACCCGGCTCATGTCTTGGATTTCAGCTCAGTCCAATTGGACAAGGATCTATCATATGTTGAGGAGAATGTAGCTATAATGGACAGGCATGTCAGAAAGCTCAGGTCAAAGGATATTGCGTCAGTAAAGGTTCAGTGGAGGGGTCAGCCAGTCGAGGAGGCAACTTGGGAGACCGAGCAGGATATGCGGAGTCAGTACCCTCATCTTTTCCAAGCTTCAGGTATGTTTCTATGCTCGTTCGAGGACGAACGATTTTCTTAAGAGGGGGAGGATGTAACGACCCGGCTGGTTGTTATAAGAATTAACGCCCCGATCCCCTATTTACCATTTCTTCCATGTCTAATTATGTTATTGGAACATGTCGGTGCGTTGAGTGATGAAATCCGGGTGATTTTGGACACATAGTCCATAAATGCGGTACCGCAGGCGCGGTGATCGGGACCGCAGGTGCGAGATCCCTGTGTGTTTATTCCAAAAATTCGAGGGTTGATTTCATAAGTCAAAAAAATCATTTAAGAGCTCGGGAATTGGCAATTTTCAGTGGGTTTTGAAGAGAAGGATCATAGATAACGTTTTTTAATCCTAATTCATTGTTAGACCATTAATCCCTATTGTTTTCTTTAGTTTAATTATCAAAAATGAGGGGAAAACCATGGGAACTTGATGAAACTTCCCCAAATCGAAATTCTGAGAATTTAAGGGGTTTTTGGCATCGGATTTCGATGTTTCTGGTCGAGTGAGTTCGTGAGTGAATGGGTGTCCGGAAAATATAACTTGTACCCGATTCCGAGACGTGGGTCCGAGGGGCATTTTGGTCAAAATTCCTAATTTTGCGTGTTAGCTTCGAATTTATTAGTTATTTTGATTTCTTGAAATGATATTTACATTATGCAATCGAATTGAATAGATTTGGGCCACTCGGAGTTGGATACTCGTGGAAAGAGCGTGATTATTGGTTGATTAGCACAGTCGAGGGAAGTGGCTTGCCTAACTCTGTGTTGAGAAATTCCCTTAGGCGTTTATACTGATTTTTGACATAAAACCCCCGTGTACATGAGGTGACGAGTACGTGCACGGGGTATTCTCACTAAATCCATTGTTTCCTTTTATGATCTATTTCATCTTCAATTCCTATTACTTGTGTTATTGGTTTAACTGAGTAGCGACTTAAGATTCTATCAAGTCTAACGATTTTACCTGATTTTCCACTCGTTACTATTATTTGAAATTGGGTTAAGTACCTTTCTCTATATTTTCCAACTGTTTTCCCAAACTTTTGAATTACGATATATCTGATATACATCTCGCATTACATATTTGCATTGGGACTGCGGGCTATGACCTGAGACTTTCCCGTGCATTGTATTGCATATTTACATAGGGACCTCGGGCTATGACCTGATACTTTCCCTTGCATTGCATTGCATATTTACATTGGGACTGCGGGCTATGAGCTGAGACTTTCCCTTGCATTGCATTGCATATTTACATTGGGACTGCGGGCTATGACCTGAGACTTTCCCCTGTATTGCATTGTACGACTATCTACTGATTTATATGCTGTGCAGAACTGAGATTTACTACTTCGTTCTTTCTGGATAACTTTACTTCCTGTTAATTATTACTGTTTTTACTTATCTGTTAATTATATCTGTTTATTTTTGCAAACTCAGTAGAGCCGTAACCTGACCTCGTCATTACTTGACTGGGGTTAGGCTTGGCACTTACTGGGTACCGAATGTGGAGTACTCATGCCCTTCTGCGCATGTTTTCTCATGTGCAAACCCAGGTTCCAGCGCACCGTTCCGGAGTCAGTAGAGTAGCAGATCTTTGGGAGACTTTGAGGTAGTTCTGCAGCGTCCGCAGAGCTTATGAGTCCCCCCCCTATCTTAGCTTAGTTATAGTTCTTATATGAGACTACACTTTCATTTCCAGTTTGTATATTGAACCATAGAGTTTAGCTTGTGATGTTGGTGACATTCCGGGTTTTGGTAGGTACAAACTGTATATGCTGAGTAGCTACCTTATATCTAGTTGATATCCTTTTTGTCTTTATTTTATTGATTCTATTGTTTTTTGCATATTTCTAGGCTTACCTAGTCATAGAGACTAGGTGCCGTCACGATACCTTTCGGAGGGTAAATTGGATCGTGACAAGTACCCTCACATACTGGAGAATATCAAGGATAGAAACTGGGATTGCTTCACTGACGTGCCTGATGATTTCAATGAAATGGTAGTGCGAGAGTTATATGCATCCTACGGGGCCTCCATAACAGCTCATCACAAGCGCAACAAGGTCTTCTGTGAGTCGGTCATTGTTCGGGGGAAGTCGGTGCTTTGTGACAAGGCCACAATAAATGATGTATACTTTAAAAATTGGAGTTCGGGCACAGCTGAGTATGAGGACAAATGGGCCAATAGAGATGGTGAGCGAGCCTGGATTGCCTCAGTGATCAAAGAGGACCCCTGCTTGGATTTACCCTCTGCACAAATATTCAAGGAAGATCTTACACGAGAGGGTAGATTCTGGCTCAGCTTTGTCACCTCTCGCTTGATACCATCCCGGAATGAGACTGACATAAGCATTGAGAAAGCTATTCTCATTGCATGCATTATGACTGGGATCAAGATTGATGTTGGTGACATTATCTTTCGAGATCTAAGGGTACGAGCCAACCAGACTGCCACATCACTGCCCTTCCCATGCTTGATCACCGCCCTCTGTAAGGCAGTGGAAGTCCCTTCACTACCACACCATGACAAGATGGGGAAAGCGCTGAAGGATATTGATATCACGCGCATTAGTGACGCGGTGCCACATGTAGCCGCTACTCTTCCAAAGATTCAGATCTAGATTCCTGCTGCTGCAGACATTTCAGACTCCCAGCCACCCACTTCTCCTCCGGCCACAGTGGCATCCACTACCACCCCACAGTCCACCTCTCAGGCCACTATTGCTCAGCCTTCTGCTGCGCTGCCAGCTCTTTCGAGGCTAGGTCTTTTAGCTCAGCATGCCAATGCAAAGGTAGACCGGCTTCTGAAGGACTTCCCCACTCTGATGAGGAAGGCTCTTACTCCTATCCAGTCCTTAGTGACAGCACTCCAGCAGCAGCATGCCTCCTATGAAGATCGCCTCCAGCGGATTAAGGTTCGACTTGAGAGGATAGAGCGGGGTGAGGTTGGAGGCCTACCCAAGATCCGTGATGAGTTTGACACACTGAAGACCAAACTCCACAAAATTCAAAATATGGAGTTTGATCTATCCTCCTTCTTGCCCAAGGAAGGAGAGCAGGGAGCGGGTACAGCTGTGGCAAGGTTCGACCTTGACTTCTCCACACTGATGACAGCACCTGACCACCATACTGTCGGGGCTTCCCTGACTCCAACTCCCCCTTCACACATTGACATCCCTTCTGGGGATGATTTCGGACACGCTGCCGAGCCCGAGGCTGGGGTGACAGATGAGGACGAGACAGATGAGGAGTCATGGTCCGATGAGGATGAGGGTCCCCAGGATAAAGTCAAGCAGGTTGTCATTCCTACAGCTGCAGAAAAATAAGAAAAAGAATAATAAGAAAAAGCTATTCAGACAACGATTGAGCTCTCGCTAGCAGACATGGTCACCAGAGCCACATCATCGACCATTCCGCCATCAGCAGGCGAAGCTAGCATATCCCAGGCCCAGTCCCATCATCAGGGCAAGTGGAGGTCACTCCTCAGGTTGGGATCTTATCATTCCCATCCCTAGTATCAGAGGGTGACCCCACCACCATTCAGCATGCTACAGACTCCCATAGCTCTTAGTTCACCCCAGGGAGCCCCTAATACTCTATTTCTCATTTCTTATGCATTGGGGACAATGCATGCGTTTCAGTTGGGGGTGGGATAGCCTTGTATATCTTGTATATATTTTTGTAATCTTGTACTTTTTTTTTAGTGATCTTGGTGTATATAAGCAAATTTTTCTTCAACTCTTGTATATAATTGTGTTATCTTTGTACATATAAAACCAAAAACCAAAAACATCTAGATAGTTGTATGCATGTACATCTATAGTAATTATCAATGAATTCCCCTTGGTTTTTCTTCGTCGGTTTCTTTTCCAAGGGTGTAATAGTAGAACCATGGAAGTAGAATGAAACATTTTTGCTGGTTTGGTGTGAATGTCTAGTTTCAATCATGTATGGTTGTAAATAACCTATACCATTCCGTTGTTAAAAAAACAAAAAAAATAAATAAAAAAAACAAATATTGTTGATCATCTGGGTGAACTTGAGGCTCGCTCTGTGACTCTATGCTTACTTAGAATGTTCCGAGTTGCCAAGTGTAAAACTATGTTGAGCCAAACAGTTCATGTGCCATGTGTGTTAGTTTTGTGTAAATAATTCTCGTGTTTACTTCTGTCATCTAGAACTTACCCGGTTGGTCTTTCGATGCTCATGATAAGTAAATTTAGTTGGATAAATGACCTTAGGCAGTCTTTGTATTATTTGAAAACCCAATTAGCCTTCCAAGCTACCCATTGTATAGACATTATCACTAGTTACCCCATTTGAGCCTTTAACCTTTTCTTTGGTCACCTCATTACAAACCTTACCCATTTTGTAAAAGAAACTCCATCTTTTGAACCCGTCCCTCCTTAAATATCGAGAATGAGTCTAAAAGCCTAAGTTGGGGGTGTGGTGTCAAATTGGAAATTGGTAAGGTTGTACAGTGAGCGTAAGAACCTATACCTCAAAGTGTTCACATGAAATTATTCAAGCTCCAAGAGAAAATAAAAAAGAATAAAAAAGAAAAAGAAAAAGAAATATTTGTATATATATCGAAATATGGAGCCTTGAAGAAAATTAGAGAGGTATTTAAGGTGGTTCGATGTTGGTAACTAAGAGCCAATGAGGGATGTATGGTTTGAAAAGAAACAAGGACAACAAGAAAGAAAAATGTGAGTAGTGTTCAAGGAGGGTGTAGTCACTTGTACCCAAATGTTTATCCAACCTTTCCCTAAGTCTACATTACAAGCTTAAAAAGTCCTTATGGGATCTCCAACAGAATGTTCTTAAATAGGCGACGAATTAAAATAAGGGCAAGCTTATGGTATGATGTGTTGTAACACTTAAAACTCTTTGTGAGATTGAGTGTCTTTGTGAATATTTCCCTTTTGTTGTCATTGTAAATATTGTGAGTTTGGGACTTTCTTTCTGGTGAGGGCATTTGAACTGTGAGGTCTAACATAAGTCGAGCTCTTGAAGTCGAATGCAAAGGCACTCAGCTGAGAGTAACGTTTTTTCAAATTGGTCGAGGCTCGAAGTTCACAAGTTGATCAGTTTCTTTGTAAATAGCATGATTGTCAGGAAGGTAAATAAACAAAATTGCATGCTTGTAATACTGATGATTAACACTGTCCACAGTCACTATTGTTTCATGTCATTTAGTTTGAGTCTAGAATAGGATAGAGTTGTTTTAGTTGCTTGAGGACAAGCACGAGTTTAAGTTGGGGGTGTTGATGTGCCAGAGAATTTTGGCACATTTAATACCAATTGCTTAGATTTTAGCTCGTTTTAAACACAATTGTCTTTTATACTTATGTAATTTTGATGTTTTGCAGTGCATGAAGCCTGAGGACCCAAAAACATGGAAATGGAATCAAAAAGCCGAAGAAAGACAAGAATGGGCAAAATGCGACTGCATAATTGAAAATTCGGACCGCAAATCCAACATGCGGACCGCATAATGCCTAGGTGAACCGCAGAGTCCAACAATCAGTGTGGTCAAATCCAAGTGAAGAAATGCGGTCCATTATGCGACCACATAACATATTTGCGGGCCGCATAATGGATCGCAAACCTCCTATAGAAGTGGCTGAAAGCATAAATGCGATGACATTATGTGGCTGCATATCAATAATGCGGACCGCATAACTGGAATGCGGTGACTTCCTGGAAACTAGGGTTTTGAAGATGCGGTGATATTGAAGAGAATGCGGACCGCATATCTATTATGCGACAGAGATGTGGTCGCATATTTGACCTGGAAGGTCATTTTGTCCGAAATTAGCCCCGAGTTTTAGCCCACTATAAATAGATTTATTGGGGTTTTGTGGGGGCATCTTTTCTGGAAAAAGAGCTACAATCCAAACTTTGAATAGTCCCATCTTTTGGAAGTTTTCAAGTGAAGAATCTTGCACTTTTGTAAGCATTTATGACAATATTCCTTTGCTTTTGTATTTTAGCATGTGTGGCTAGTTTTAAATACTAAGATTGTGGACCCTAAATGGGAATGTCGATGGGTGTTTAACATTGAATATATGTATAATGGTTGGTTGATATTTATTTACTTCTCATTAATCATTTATTGTTAGTGATTGCAAACATTAGCAAGCGCCATTATATTCTTTCTCTACTTGGAAAAGTGAGTTAGGTTTTAAACCTTGTTTAATGGAATCGCTTAGGAATAGGTGTATTTTATTTGGCATGAATTGATTACTCTTAATTGCAACTCTTTTATATTTGGAAAAATCATAAAGGGAAATACTACCCAACTATTGAAAAATATTGGGTAGTCGTTTAGAAATCATTTGCATATCAAAAGGACCTTCCATTAGAAATATATCATATTAATACCGGTAGCATTACATTTCTGTGAAGGGGACACAACCTTGGTCTAGATAATCAAACTAATTACAATATATTTTAATCATCCTTGTTATTAAGTTACAATTCAATCTACAACAATACTTCTATTACTCTAACGGAATAGAAATACGAGTTAACTTAAGATTCACAGTACTCAAGTAAACATTTCACGTCTATTCCCTGTGGGATTCGACCCCAACCTCGTTGGGTTACTATATTTGATATTAATCGCTTTACACTATTTTAAGGTGTAATTTGAGCATATCAACTAGATATTTGTTGAATTGCCCCTATGAGCTTTAAATGCTATTGTGACCATGGTGCGGGTGAATTCTGAGTAACCGCCCTGGGTTCACACAATCCATACCCTTAATAATAGTGGCATTTGTGTTGTCATGTATAATGCATCCATCCAGGAAGAGACGGTCCACAAGATCCTCGGCCAGTGGACCGGGAGGTCCTTCTAGAGCTCGGGCACAGGCTAGCTCGAGCCAGTTTGACAGTAGGCGATTTATGCCAAGAAAATCCCAAGAGAGATTTAGTGTGAAGGCGGCAAAGAAGCCTATGGCCGAAAGGGACATTGACAGGGCAGCTCTTCATGTAGAAACCCAAACATGTACCGGGAATTGTTGCGGCATCAACTCGAAATTTTCTTTGAGGAGCCGGAGGACGGCAATATGATGCTGGTTAGAGAATTTTATGCCAATTTCCCGAAGCATGAGAATCGGGTTGTCATGGTGCGCCAAACCAGAGTGGATGCTTCTCGCGAGACCATCCGACGAGTGTACAGGTTGCCAGCCTTCGATGGGGCTGAAGATTTTTACCAGACATACCAGAAAAGACCTGTCACTTGGAAAATCTTCATCCAAACCATCTGTGTGTTGGGCAGGGACTTAATATGGGTTAAACCTATGTGCACCATGAACTCATCCTCCCTCACTTGGGAGTCAAAGTGTTGGCGGAACGTCATCAACAGTCATCTGTTGCCATCCAGCAACACAACTGATGTCAATGGACCTAGGACAACAACGATATGGTGTTTTGTGAATGGTCATGATTTCGATGTGGCCCGGCTGATCCAGGACGAAATGTTCATCCGCTCACCTAAAAATAAGTATGGTTTCTATTTTCCTTCTCTGGTCACCAAATTGTGTAGAGCGGCAAGAGTTCCTGAGAACCCAAACATGGATGGGTTGGTACCAAAGTAGGCCGCATTTAGGGCATCCAAAGTAACCATCGGGAAAGACCTGGTGGCACCTGGAGCTGTTCAAAATGACACCTTGGATGAGTCGGATGATGATGATGATGATGGTCAGGAGGAGGCAATGCATGCCTCACCCCCACAGGTGCAGATTTCTAATGAGGCAGGCCCATCTTAGGCCCGCAGGAGTACTCGTCTGACAGCTCTGGAACAGGATATGGCTAGGTTGCGCACTTCGGTCATGGACTGCTTTAATTTATTTGACATGGGGACATGCCAATTTTTTAAGTTTGGGGTGGGGAATGATGTGTATGTTGTTCTTGTATATGTATGTATTTTCTTGGTAGTTTAGTTTGTCAATTTAATTTTGACTTGGTCCGACGATGGACACCATTCGACAGGTTTCATGAGGGACTAAAGTCGAACAAAAAAAAACAAAAAGATTTTGGTTTTGTAGTAGTGTATCAACTCCCCCTTGGTTTTTCTTTAAACTACAGTTCTTTTCCAAGGGTTTTTATTTGAACCGGGTGTAGTTAGTTTTATCCATTTTTAGTTAGGAACTTACGGGCGAGGAAAGGATTGAATATAGACTACTTTAGTGTGACACTTAGGCTCATTAGGTGACTCTGGCAAGAAAGACTTAAAATGTGTGTGCTTGATTTGGCTTAAGTACCCAGAACGGAGTGTCTGATGATCCAACCTGAATTGAGTCACGTGCCATGTGTGAGTAAGGCTTTTAACGCCTAGAACTTACCCTGTGTGAGTGCAAAGCAAAATGTTAGACTTATTTGGTCTAGGAAGTGATATAGGATTTTCTTTGTTGAACCATATCTATACATGTTCTACCCACCTAATTGTTATATACCATAGTTAACCCCTTTGAGCCTATAATCCAATTTTCTTTGGCAACCACATTACAAACCTTACCCAATTTTTGAATTGTCCATCTATTTGAAACTTACCACCTCTATAAGCACTTGAATTGCGATGAAATGTGTAAAAGTTAAAGTGTGGGGTGGTTGGTTGGGCTTTTGAGTGGAACTGAGGAAATACGGATAAAGGTGCACGGTGTTGAAAGTGAATACTAGAAGCCACCTGAACTAAAAAAATAATGTATTGTGTTTGGTGGTGGTGGATTCTGAGATAATTGTGCTTAAAGAAGTAGGAGGTATGACATATTAATGTAAAGATGGAATGGTGGTTTTACATAAGCATGGGCTTAATTGTTGAAATAGATGTATTAAAGTGCTTACGGATATGAAGTCACTATTATATCCAAATGTATCATACCCAACCCGCGGCCTACATTACATCCAAATAAAGTCCTAACCGATCCTAGACTGAATGAGCTTGATTAGTATAGTAATACACTACGGGCAAGCATATGGTGCGTTTTATATGGCACAAGAATGTTCTTTCTAAGGGTGAGCGAATTTTGTTTATTTAAAGTCCTCAGTGCGAATTGGATTGATTATGACATAAGTCTCTTTAGTGGTGAGTAGGCACTTTACTCATGAAAGGGAGGTAATTCTGGACCTCCAACTTAGAAGAAGTGAGCCGATTAGGGACATTGTGAGACTAAAGAGAGAGTCCGCTCTTGAGGTGTGGATGTTAAGCTAAGGTAGTTGTCAGTGAAGTTAGGCCTGTGGAGTGTGGTTTTGTTGCTCGAGGACGAGCAATGGTTTAAGTGTGGGGTGTTGATAGTAGCCTATATTATGCTATGTAGATGCTATTTATACTCTAAATTAACCATGCTTTATTAATGTTTTAAATGCTACAAGATAAAAAAATGCTCTAATTGAGAATTTTATGCTTTGCAGGAGCCACTCCTAGCTAGGAGGAAGATAAAGAGAGTTTTGGAGTCTACTTTATACATACACGGCCAATAGAGGATAGACCGGATGAAAAAGAGCAAGAAAAGGGCAAAAAACAATGAAATCCAGGTTCACGACCGCGGACCTGGGCACGGCCGAACGCGGTCAAAAACAGAATGTTAGAAAATGACCGCGATCGAGTTCGTGGTTGAGACCGCGGTCGGGAGTGTAGCGGCCAAGACTGCAGGGGCTAAAGTGAAAATACCTGGTAAATTGACCTAACCTTATAAAAACCCAAAAACTCGCCCAAAGTGAAAAAAGGAAGCTTGTTTTAGACTCAATTGGAGGCAAGAACAAGTGAGAGGAGATCAAGTCATCTTTAGAGTTTTTATTTCTTCTTCTTTTTACCATTAATTGTGAATCATGAACCATATTATTTCTTTGTCTAATTTTAGCATGAGTAGCTAAACATTTAGTCTAGGGTTGATGGAACTAATTGTTGGATGAAGTTTTTAACTTTATTCTGATAGAATCAAGCCGTGTTTGTTCTATGATTGTTCAACTACGTTTTGTATTGTGATTAATTGAATGGGCCCTTGATTAATCGTGTCTATTGCCTTGTGTTGCTTGAGAAAGAATACTAGGTTATATTGTTGTTGAACAACACCACTTTTAGGTAATTGAAGAGATTCATTACTTGAATTTAAAGTGGATTTAGAAATAATGAAGCTTTGGTGGGATAATCCTGAGTTGCATAAATTGTTAGCTAGAGTAGTTTGAAAGAATGCTTCAAGTAAATTGTCGTAATTGATCAAAAGATGATTACGGTAGACCATAACTCATAATCCTCGGAGAATACAACGGCGAGATTATAGTTTAAGAGTTGAGAATTAATCCGGCAATTGGGCAAATCAATACCCTAGATCTTTTTACCCTTGAATTCATCTGTATTCCTGATTATCGTTAGTCTCTTATCATTTTACTTTAGCTAAATAAAGTCTACTGCTTGTTGATAAAAGTCTTGCATCCAAAAATTGTCTGAGTTTAGCCTTATTAAGAGTTGTAGTGAATAGGTTAGTACCCTGTGGATTCGACTCCAGACTTAAACCGGATTATATTTGCAGCGACCGCTTTGTCCTTTTTATAAGGCATAGTTGGGCGTGATCAGGCACCATATCTTTGACTGAGTAAATTGAAATCAAATGTTGTTTGAGGAACCATTCCATAAGTGCTCAAATACTCTACGTATCCCACGACATGCAACCCACAGTCCCTGAAAATATAGATTGATGCAATTAAATAAAACTCATATTATTAATATTATAAATGATACAAGAATACAAAAAGGAATGAATTCATAGATTCTCCCAGCCGTTTGTTGAGGCACATTCGAAATAAAATTAATTGCAAATGGATCATTTTGTGCCTGGTCATTGTATGCTGGTTCACGAGACCAATCTATTCCTTTCTTATCTTCGTAGAAACCACTGATCGATAGGTACAGATGTACAAGCTTAGCAAGCTTATATATCTCAGTGTGCACATAAGCATCATGGCCTGCTGATAGGTAGGAGTCATATACCTTGATACATCTCTCCATAAATGAGACAACTGCAAATATCCAATGAATTTTGTCCTTCAAGTTGACTGGTATCAAGACATAATCAACTGTATGCCATGGTACATTAGCTAGAAATTTGTATCCCCTTATGTATTCACATACAACATCTTCTTCCGTGGCTACACTTGCATTACTATCTGTATCATTATACTTGTCAAATATTTCGGCAACTCTTGTCTTGAATATACAATCAACAGTTGTATATTTGAAGTTGGTGGTATGGTTGTACTTGCCCTTGTTTCTCAGGTAGTAGAATATAACATCAATATGTTGTATAAAAAATTGAATATTATAACGTCAGTAAATGCTGAATACATGTACTGGTTTAATTGTGCATACAGGTTAATACATGTTGTTAAATTACATATTGATGAATACATACTACATATAAGAAATTGCTAGAAATAAAAATGAAAAACAATGAATTTTGGGATAAAAATTTTATCATTGATTATAGTGCATACTCAGAATACAGTGTATTCAATGAGAGACTAGAATAATACTGTATTTCAATGTATTTCTGGTAATATCGAATACATATGAATACATAGTGTTCAGATACATGAATAACATGAATACAGATCTTATATTAGAATAACAAAGCAGTGAAACACAATGTATTTAAAAACATATATCAAAATATGAAATAAACTAAAAGTCACTTACATCGTCATTCCATAGTTGCCCATCAAAGGAGAGAAGGTAAAACCAATTTTTTGAAGTGACTTCATGAACTCCAAAATCCAATGGTATATGCAGTGTTGACTTGTGTTTCTTGTAATGGTCTTCTTTATTCTTTCTACAATGATTTGGAAAAAAATATTATATTCATATGTAGATTGATAAAAACCATACATTGTAGATTGATGAAATTAGCTCACTTTTGATCATGTTTAGCCAAAAGACCATCACGAACCCATTTCTCAAACTCTTGAATGACTAACGTATGATGTGGCCCCGATATTAAATCATCTTCAAAGGGGTGTTTCTTGTCATAAATGGCAGCCAACTTTATTGAGGTATTTGTAGTTCATCTTCGTCATTAGTAGCTACATTTAATTATAGTTATCATTAGGAAATATGTCACGACCCGATTTCGGAGTCGTGATGGCGCATGTCGTAGAACCAGGAAAGCCGCTCATTTTATCTAAGCTAAATTCATAGTAAAATACAATTTTAAATGAAATTATTGATAATACTAATAATCTGAAGTTTTGAAACAATATCTTAAACAAAATTTAAAATCTCCAACCCCGGATCCGATGTCACTCAGTCATGAGCTGCTATAACATAAAGAAAGGAAAAGGAGAAATGGACAACATAGTCTCAAATAAAGAACAACAGGTAGAATAAGAAAGAGAAGACGAGGTCGCGATCGCCAGCTGCTACCTCAACGACTCCAATGAAACTCTGACAACTGCTCAGTATCCACTACCGGGTCCCGGAGTACCTGGATCTGCACACAAGGTGCAGGCGTGAGTACACCAACTCAAAAGTAACGAACCCAAACTATGGGCTGAGAGGTAGTGATGGACTAAACCTCAGAATTTACAATAGACAGTATACACAAATTAGACATGCTAACAGTTTATCAGAATGAGTAAATATGCCAAGTATGCCAGTATACTCTACATGCCATCATAAAGAAAAATTGTATGAAACCAGCGTGGATATGCACATAATGTTCACAACCCTCACACAGCAGTCCACTCAGTACCGTATATGGCTCTCAGGCCCAGGGAGTCCATCCCGGCAGGTACATAATCATCGGTGACCGTAGTCACTCCATACTGAGGAAAAAGGCCAATCCAGCCCCACGGAGAAAGTCCATCTCCGGAATACAACACTCGGACAAGATCCATGTCCAGTGACGATCCATCCCTCACATAACATCCACTTCGGACATGATCCATGCCCAGGGAAAACCCATCCCTCAACATCAATGTGCTCACTGGGGTGTAAAGACTCTGGAGGGGCCCTAGTGGCCCAAGCGCTATATCAAGCCAACGAAGGCATGATTTAGTATCGTTGCGGTGTGCAGTACGATCTCATAACTGTCTCAATAACATGCTCTGGGCCTCACTCAGTCATTACTCTCTAGTCTCACTCACATAGATCACAGATGCATCCATAAGCCCGAAACAATGATAAGTATGCATATAATTAACAATACTGAGACTGAGGTATGAAGTGATATGCTATAACAAGACTGAGCATATGAAATCAAATAATCACAAAATGAGACAGTAATATACGACCACTCGGGTCTCAGCATTTTCGGCGTGAAGCCTATAACTTATACTTAACATGATTTCTAACAGGTTCACAATTACTACATTAATAGAAGTGCGGATATCGATCAGTAATAAATACTAGAAATATGCCATGGGATAAGCCAGGCCACAAATACTCGGTGCACGCCCGCACGCCCATCACTTGGCATGTGCGTCACTTCAATTATAGCTATAAATCATTTAGCTCGGGGTTTCGAACCCTCAGAACCAAGTTTAGAAACGTTACTTACCTCAAAACCGGCTAAAATCCTAGCCCTGAATGCCTTTGCCTCTAGACTAGATCTCTGAATGCTCCAAATCTACCAGAAATTAGATTCATATCATTATAATATGACAAGGAATGAAACCCATTCGAAAATTATCAAATTTATTCAAAAATCCCGAAATTGGTTAAACCCGACCCCCGGGCCCACGTCTTAGAACTCGATAAAATTTATACCACAAGAATCCGCATCCTCCCACGAGTCCATACATACCAAGAATACTAAAATCGGAGTCCAAATGACCCCTCAAATTTCCATTTTAAGGTCTCTTAATCACAAGTCCTTATTACCCATTTTTAGCACTGATTTTCCCCAATTTTCGCCATTAATCAGACCTTTAATCACATACAAACAAGTTTTAAGTCCAAAATCCTTACCTCAATGAAGAACTATCGATTTTCCTCTTCAAAAACCCTTCAAAAGCTTCAAACCCGAATAAGAATGGTGAAAGAATGACCAAAATTCGCTAAGGGCCCTTTTTATATGTTCTGCCCAGCGATGGCCGCACCTGCAGTACTTTTCTCGCACCTGCGGTCCCAGGTGTGCACCTGCACGTTTTACTTAAGGGACCAAAACTCGTACCTGCGGCTTCGCAGGTGCGTAAAAACCTAGCACATGCGGATCTCCTCCAGCCTACCAAGAATCCGCACCTGCACCCCTTGTCCACACATGTGGCCATCGCACCTGCGGCTTCCCTTCCGCAGGTGCGGCCACACCAAAAAGACAGCAATTTCTGCTGCATTTCTCCAACTTCAAAACTCCCCGAAGGCTATCCAAAATCAACCCGAGCCCCTCGGGACCCCAACCAAAAACACAAACACATCATAAATGATCACCCGGACTTAGTCGAACCCTCGGAACACCCAAAATAACGCAAAAACACTAAAATCACCTCAAATTCAAGCCTATGAACTTTGAAACTTCTAAATTTCACCAAGGATGCCGAAACCATCCAAAACACATCTGATTGACCTGAAAATTTGCACACATATCCAAAATGACATTACGAACCTGCTCCAACTTCCATAATTCCATTCCGACCCCGATAGCCTATTTTCCCGTGCCGATCGAAAATTGCCAAAAACTAACTTTTGCTATTCAAACCTAATTCTACATCGGACATCAAAACTTCAATCTGAACACACTCCTAAGTTCCAAATCACCTAACAAAGCTATCCGAGCTATAAAATCCACATTCTGAGGTCGGTTACCCAATAGTCAACTTCCAGTTGACTTTTCTAACTATAAGGCCACCTTAAGACACTAAGTGTCTCATTTCTCACCATGACCACTCTGAACCCGAGTCAACAAACCCAACGCCACATAAAAGAGATGGAACACACAAGCAATGAAGCCAAAATGGGGGAAATGGGCTAAACTCTCGGAACGACCGGCCATGTCGTTACATTCTCCCTCTCTTAAACAAACGTCCGTCCTCGAACGTGCCAAGAGTTGTTCCAAAATCCATCAAACCGCTGAATAACCTTACCATGCACATACCCGGGGGTGGACCCTACGTCAACCTACCCCGCATCGATCTAATAACACAACATATTCTAATGCCACTATATCCGACCTAATCCCAACGCCTTAGAACCTAAATTCCATGTCAGAACTCATCTACAAGATTAGAATCACGCCTTCACACACCGTATATACATGAACATGTTGTACCCAACCAGAGTTATAACTCAAGACGACGTCACATGGTATATCACCTATCTCGAAAACTCCTAATGATAAGCTCAAATCACAACAGATGCCCAAGCCACCCAAATGCCGGTAATAAACCCGACATCGAACAGAGACCTGTTATAACACCTCAAATGTACCCAACATGAGAAATGACACCAAACAAGAGAACCGTCTCTCATTATTAACGAGTAACACCATAATGAAATGCTAAGAATTCCTCACACACCGTCGAGCCAAATCACACGAATCTTACAGAACACAACTCATACGTCCAAACTCTATGATACTCAGCTACTTTACCTTAATCAACTCCTCTAGAAGACCACAACATAACTTCACCATGTGTGCCTAAAACCAACGATTTGCCGCTCCCCGAAGCAGGGACGAGTAACCCCTAGATCATCCTAGAGCATATATCAACCCAATAGCCATTAACTGACACCCTCACAATAGCTATACGAAGTCAAACAATCTGATTCGGTGCAAAACACCTACATCAAGTCATACCTAAAATTATCATCATCTATCTTATCAAACTACGCGCAACCGACCATACTCAGCAATGGCACATCCACCCGGGTCTCCAGACCCCCAATAGGTACCACACACGACCGACACACGCGGTCCGTAACAATAATATCACCCAAAAGGGCGAGCACATGAACAGATGTAACAAAATATTCACAGGGAGTATCCAGAGAATGGGCTAAAATATGATAAACATGTGAATATGAAAAATCGGAACGAAATAAAAACTGAAACTTCTCGTGACAGACTGAAACAATACCTAGGATCACGGCATTAGAAGCCATCGCATCCGGTCTGGCTGAGAGTGCATAAAAGCGGGCATGATCTCCATTGGGTCGACCTCCCCCTCTAGGGCGACCTCTACCTGCCTGATCCCCACCTCTAGCTGCCTGGGCGGGCGGTGCAGCTACTGGGTCTGAAGCCACAGGCTGACTCCTCTACTGATAAATACCTCGCAAGACAGGGACAAAACCTCTTGATATGGCCCACATCTCCACACTCAAAGCAACCCCTTTCGGAGAATGGCACTGGGGACTGAAGCGAACCCCTAGCACCAGGATAACCACTAGAAGAACCAGGCATAGATGAACTCTGAACCGATAGTGTCCAAGATGAACTCTGAGCTGGCAGGGCACTGAAAGATGGGTGCACCTGATGCGAACTGTGAGGATCATGACCAACTGATCCACCACGATAACCTGAGCGACCTGGCTGAGCCTGCCAGAATGGACGGCCTCTACCGGGCTGAGGCTACCCCTCTGAAGGAACCCCACCAAAACTCCCAGATCCTCGAGACCTCTTGGCCTCCCTCTCGATTTGATCCTGGCGGCGAACCGACTCAATCTCTCAGGCAATGTCAACCACCTCCTCAAAAGAAGCACCAGATACCCTTTCCCTGGTCAGAAAAATCTGAAGCTGATAAGTGAGGCCATCAACGAACCTTTTGATCCTCTCCCTATCTTTGGGAACTAGCCAAATAGTATGACGGGACAACTCGGAGAACCTCATATCATACTGCGTCACGGTCATGTCCTCCTGGCACAACTGCTCGAACTCCCTGCACAACTCCTCCCTGCGGGACCGTGGTATATACTTCTCCAGGAATAGAATGGAGAACTGACGCCAGGTAAGGGGCGCTCCATCAGCAGTTCTACGCCTCTCATAGGCCTCCCACCAAGCGAGTGCAGCTCCTGCGAACTGGAAGGTAGTAAATGGGACCCTACTAGCCTCCAGTATCCCTGTTGTGCGAAGGATCCTCTAACACTACTGCGCGGCCTGCACCCCTCCCTTGGCCACGGCCTCGATCCCTCGCCGGTCCAGTTGGTCTCTGATCACCCCGATCGGTAGCGCGAGTCCTCACTATCTGTGAGAGAATGAAACAACAAGAGTTTAGTTCTAGAAATCAACAAATTCGCACGACAGAATTTAAGAATGTGAAATTTTTTCTAAGGGTTATGTAGCCTCTCGAAGATAAGTACAGACATCTCCGTACCGATCTGCAAGACTCTACTAAACCTTCTGATGACTGGTGAGACCTATTTAACCTAGAGCTATGATAAGTTGTCACGACCTTGATTTCAGAGTCGTGATGGCGCCTATCATAGAACCAGGCAAGCATCCCATTATATCTAAGATAAATTCAATTTCCAGTAAAAATACAATTTTAAACAAAATTACTGATAATACTAATAATCTGAAGTTTTGAAACAATATCTTAAACAAAATTTAAAATCTCCAATCCCGGATTCGATGTCACTCAGTCATGAGCTGCTATAAAATAAATCAAGGAAAAGGAGAAATGGACAACATAGTCTCAAAATAAAGAACAACAGGTATAATAAGAAAGATAAGACGAGGTCGCGATCGCCAGCTGCTACCTCGACGACTCCAATGAAACTCTGACAACTGCTCAGTATCCACTACCGGATCCCGGTGTACCTGGATCTGCACACAAGGTGCAGTGGGTAACGTGAGTACACCAACTCAGAAGTAACGAACCCAAACTATGGGCTGAGAGGTAGTGACGGACTAAACCTCAGAATTTACAATAGACAGTATACAGAAATTAGACATGCTAACAGTTTATTAGAATGAGTAAATATGCCAAGTATGCTAGTATACTCTACATGCCATCATAAAGAAAAACTATATGAAACCAGCGTGGATATGCACATAATGTTCACAACCGTCACACAACAATCCACTCAGTACCATATATGGCTCTCAGGCCCAGGGAAGGTACATAATCATCGGTGACCGTAGTCACTCCGTACTGAGGAAAAAGGCCAATCCAGCCCCACGGAGAAAGTCCATCTCCGGAATACAACACTCAGACAAGATCCGTGTCCAGGGACGATCATAACATCCACTTCGGACATGATCCATTCCCAGGGAAAACTCATTCCTCAACATCAATGCACTCACTAGGGGTGTAAAGACTCCGGAGGGGCCCTGGTGGCCCAAGCGCTATATCAAGCCAACAAAGGCATGATTTAGTATCGCTGCAGTGTGCAGTCCGATCTCATAAATGTCTCAATAACAGGCTCTCGGCCTCACTCATTCATTACTCTCCAGTCTCACTCACATAGATCACAGATGCCTCCATCAGCCCGAAACAATGATAAGTATGCATATAATTAACAATACTGAGACTGAGGTATGAAGTGATATGCTATAATAGGACTGAGTATATGAAATCAAATAATCACAAAATGAGACAGTAATATACGACCACTCGGGTCTCATCATTTTTGGCGTGAAGCCTAGCATTTATACTTAACATGATTTCTAACAGGTTCATAATTACTACATTAATAGAAGTGCGGATATCAATCAGTAATAGCTACTAAAAAAATTCCATGGGATAAGCTAGGACACAAATACTCGGTGCACGCCCGCATGCCCGTCACTTGGCATGTGCGTCACTTCAATTATAGTCATAAATCATTTAGCTCAGGGTTTCGAACCCTCATAACCAAGTTTGGAAACGTTACTTACCTCAAAACCGGCTAAAATCCTAGCCCTCAATGCCTTTGCCTCTAGACTAGACCTCTGAGTTCTCCAAATCTACCAAAAATCATATTCATATCATTATAATATGCCAAGGAATGAAACCCATTCGAAAATTACCAAATTTATCCAAAAATCCCGAAATTGGTTAAACCCGACCCTCGGGCCCACATCTCGGAACTCAATAAAATTTATACCACAAGAATCCTCATCCTCCCACGAGTCCATACATACCAAGAATACTGAAATTTGAGTCAAAATGACCCCTCAAATTCCCATTTTAAGGTCTCTTAATCACAAGCCCTAATTACCCATTTTTAGCACTCATTTTTCCCAATTTTCGCCATTAATCAGACCTTAAATCACATATAAACGAGTTTTAAGTCCAAAATCCTTACCTCAATGAAGAACTATTGATTTCCCTCTTCAAAAACCCTTCAAAAGCTTCAAACCCGAATAACAATGGTGAAAGAATGACCAAAATTCGCTAAGGGCCCTTTTTATATGTTCTGCCCAGTGATGACTGCACCTGCGGTCCTTTTCTCGCACCTGCGGTCCCAGGTGCGCACCTGCGCGTTTTACTTAAGGTACCAAAACTTGCACATGTGGCTAACTATCCGCACCTGCGGCTTCGCAGGTGCGTAAAAACCTCGCACATGCGGATCTCCTCCAGCCTACCAAGAATCCGCACCTGCACCCCTTGTCCGCACCTGCGGCTTCCCTTCTGCAGTGCATCCACACCAAAAGGACAGCGATTTCTGCTGCATTTCTCCAACTTCAAACTCCCCGAAGGCTATCTGAAATCAACCCGAGAGATTGAGTCGGTTCGCCGCCACACAAACAAGTCATAAATAATCACTCAGACTTAATCAAACCCTCGGAACACCCAAAATAACGCAAAAACACTAAAATTACCTCAAATTCAAGCCTATGAACTTTGAAACTTCTAAATTTCACCAAGTATGCCGAAACCATCCAAAACACATCCAATTGACCTGAAAATTTGCACACATATCCAAAATGACATTACGAACCTGCTCCAACTTCCGGAAATCCATTCCGACCCCGATAGCCTATTTTTCCCTGCCAACCGAAAATCGCAAAAAACTAACTTTTGCAAATTCAAGCCTAATTCTACACCGGGCATCAAAGCTTCATTCCGAACACACTCCTAAGTTCCAAATCACCTAAAGAAGATATCCGAGCTATAAAATCCACATTCCGAGGTCGTTTACCCAATAGTCAACTTCCGGTTGACTTTTCTAACTATAAGGCCAACTTAGGAGACTAAGTGTCTCATTTCTCACCATGACCACTCTGAACCCGAATCAACCAACCCAACGCCACACAAAAGAGATAAACCACACAAGCAATAAAGCCGAAATGGGGGAAACGGGCTAAACTCTCAGAACGATCGGCCGGGTCGTTACAAAATATATCAAAACTTCATAAAACATAGTTTTTGTATATGTATTTACTAACCGGTCGAGTCGAAATTTGACTCGTAAGGCGAAGAATATCATCAACTTGGACGTCGAGTCCTATGAGAGGGTAAAGGTGTTAAATCGACAACTTTTGTTGCTTGATGTATCACAATTCTAGTGTCTGGAATTTGACTTGTAAGGAACTCATCCGCCAGCTCAAATTGTGATACATGTATTTCTTTGGATACATCCCCGTCAGTTTCAGGTGGTTTGACAAGCAGTACCTCTGGTGGAGTAGTGCCTTCATTTCTTACTTCTCCAGATACTGGATTAACATCAGTAGATGTAGCTAATGTGTCACCGCATTCAGGATTTACCTTATTAGATTGTGGGGGGTCATCGACAAGACTGTCGGTGTTCAGCTTCCTTTCCATAACAATATAATACCAATATAATATATTAATATAGTACATGTTTTACAAGAATGTATTTTTCTATTTAGAAAAAATATAGAAATTTTCACATTTTCATAGTAGGCGTATAGATGATGATTTTGTTAATGTATTTCAATGTATTCAATATGTATTTAGTAATATTCTAAATAATGTATTGCAATATGTATTTAGTAAATCATGAAACATGTAATACAGTATGAACATGTATATAAGTGTATTATGTAACATGTACTGAAATACATACAATAATGTATTCACATGTATTTAAGTGTATTCTGATTATATGTACAATCTGCTAAACATATATAGACTTGGGTATATACTAGAGAGCTTAAAAATGTTAACCTCTGAATTCTCCCCAACATGTATCTCATGTTGTGTTTGGCATTTGGGATTTTTATGCAAGATGGCCTCGGCTGATATTTGAATACCACCATCATGTCTCCTAGTATATTTTTTCCTTTGGTAAGCCCTTTATGTATTCTGATTGGCTTTCGCATTTTCAAAGAGCTTTTTGAAATTTTCGTTGATCAATATTTGCAGAGAAGTGAACTCACCCATCACCTAATAAATACAAAAATAATTATAGATGGGTTAGAAACATATATATGAAAGTTAATACATGAACGGTAAAGTTGAATATGTTTTAACAATACTTACATAATCCTTGAATGTATTTTGATCCTGCCTCAAAGCATTCAAATCAACAGATTTAGAATTTGCCACCTTCTTAGAACTCAATAAAGTTTCCTTGAATCCAGTATTATTAGTAGGAGAAAACTTGGTTTGAGGTATTGCAGACACATGTGGGATTGGACAATCTGCAGTTGAGGGATCACTTAATAGCTGTTTGATCTTTTTGTGAGGGGGTGATGAAGATGGACCAACGCTTGCATCAGGTTTTTTCTTAGGTTGAAGAGGCGGTGTTGTACTAAAGTCATCAGAATCATCATCATGGTTGTCTGATGGTATACGACTTTTCTCTACATCAACGCCATCCGGAGGAACCTGAATAACAGCAAGCTTTGTAGGGGTTGGTTGAATGTTGTTGTATTTTATCTAAAACAGGAACACACTCAATGTGAGCTGAAAATAATATTATATATTGTAAGTTATTCCACTAAAATAGGAAATCTCTGATATAGTTTTATAATGTATGCAACTGTATTTAATTTTTAATTTCAATATGGTGTCATGTATTCAATTGTATTCGATTAGAAATTACAAAAATATATGTATTCTAAAATAACAGACAATCAAATAATAGTAACTTACCACGTTTCCTTGGTCGTTGAACATGTTGTTCATCAAGTAAGCATAAGTTGGCTAGTTGACTGTAGATTTCCAATTGAGTATTCTGGGCATCCCGATTATCAACTCGGAGTGCAATTTTGGAGTCAACCTTTGAACAGTACTAATAAAACCATACTTTCATAGCAAGAGGCATCCCAGCTATCCTATAGTACTTCTTTTGAGAATCCATCTTCTTGCTAATAGATTTGACAAGGGCCTGGAATGCATCCTTGCCCCATGGATAATCAGAATATCTCTCACTCTCGACCAAGTCAAAATGTAGTCTTGGGATAGTTATGTTATTCTTATCGGAGAATAATATGAAAGTATGAGTGAAATACAACAAAGCTATCTTAATAGCATCCCCATCGTTATCATAACCCCAATTCTTGTCATCAAAGTATTTCACCACATTTTTCTTCTTCACGTTCTTTGCACCGCCAAAGCATGTATCCACAATCCTATTAGGATTCTTTGTGTTAAATCGAAAATCATCAACGTCACTAACACAATTGAGACCAGTGACTATAAAAAACTCTCTGATTGAGAAGCATAATTTTGTACCATTCACATATAATGAAAATGAATCATCATCGCTATGTTCCAGCTGCAGAACCATGAAGCACTTGAACAATTGATGTTGAACCTCACAGTGCTTCATTTCGACGAAACTACCAGAACAAGTATTACAAACTAACTTGTATTGCTTTGGTGTAATCTTCTTTTTGAGGGCGGAGACTATGTCTGCGTTAGTGTAGGAACTGATATGTGGTGATACAACATGCGGGTGTTTAACAAAGAGTTTAATTTCCTGCATACAACAAACAATAAAAAAGATAAAATAAAATATTGAAATACAGATGAATACATGTATTTGGAATACATAACACATTCATAAGTACAACTGCTACAAGTCTTGTGAATACATCTAAATACAACTAAATATATGTAAAAACAAACATTGAAAGTCACTGTAATAACTATTTATCAGTAAAATACAGATGAATAAATGTATTTGAAATACATAACACATTCATAAGTACAATAGTGAGAGTCATCTAAATATATCCAAATATATCTAAATACATCTAAAGCAAACAGTGAAAGTCACTGTAATAGGTATATGTCAGTGTTGGAACTATTGAATACATATAAATATATTAAAATACAGAGAGAGAGAGAGAGAGAGAGAGAGAGAGAAACAGTGTATATGGCAATCGTCGTTGTATTAGGACTAAAAAACATATAAATACATCTATTTTTACCTTTTCGCTCAGTGTTTCCGAGCTAATTCCTGTATCGACCTCTTTTTCCTTAAACCCTAAATCGTCATTCATGAGTTTCCTTCTCTTTTCTGCATCACGAAGTGTTGATTCTTTCGAAAATCTCTCAAATTGGGCTTGTTTTGATGTGTCATTGCGTATTTTTGTTCTCTTTTCCGCAACTGTATTTGTTGTTGAACCTGCAAATACATGTTCTGCTTGAGTGATTTGCAAATTAAAAGATGGCCCTTCGAAATTGAGTGATTTGGTCGGTATACCTCGGATAACCCTCTTGTAAGGAGTTGAATCAGCATTGGAGAAGAAAATACGAGTTTTCAGTAAAAGGATAACAATGGTAATTGTTTATACAAAAAAAAAGTATAGATATACGGAAGAATACATGTGCCGGTGAAAACTAACAAGTTTAACACTTACCACAACTTTTTTGAGCAAACAATTTTGAAAACTGAGAGAGAATGGAGATGAATCAGTTGATAATGGAGGTTGTATTTGTGGGGAAGATACTGGATTGGGAGAGAGATAGTGGAGAGAGAACTTGAGTTTAACAAAATTGTATACAATACCGGTGTTATTGGGAGAGAGAGAAACGAAATTATGAGAGAGAAAAATATTTCACAGCGTATTTAGTGGCTTAACAGTAGAAAGTGACCATAAATAGATAATTTGCTATAAAACCTAAAAGGTAGCTATAGGATATAATTTTATAAAAAGGTATTTATTTAAAACAAATAAGGTATAAAAGTTTTTTATATGAGGTAAAAATTCCTTAAGAATATGCATCGATTAATATGGTTATCATGGTAAATTATGCACTTTTTTTATTATATTTTAAGGGATTTGCAAAATTAATAGAAGACAAGTAAAAGTGAACGGAGGAAGTAATTCCACACCATTATTTTATATCTTCCTCTGTACATGTTTCTATTAATGATTGTGTGGTGTGAGCCTCGCTTAAATTTATCATCTTACATCCAACTCTCCCTTAAGTGCCTACATTAATTAAGTACTCCCTCCAATCAACTTTATATGATTTTTTGACCTTTTTTTGTGGTACACAATATTTGATTTTTATAAGTATTAATAAGGAATTAGTCTTTCAAAAGTTGCCTTTGGAATAAAGAACCTAATAATAGTTTATTATACTTTCAATGAGCAAATTAATGTTAATATGATCAATTTTATTGTTAATTAATTCTAAAAGATGAATTCTTTAATATGTGTGAAAAGGAAAAATTACTTTAAGTGGATCGGAGGGAGTATTACATTAACTATTTAATTTTAAAATATATTAAACATTCTTTTCTCCTGATTTAATGTTTAGTAGCGAGTAAATTTTTTTTGTCTTAATATTCTATTTATTATTACAAAAAACTGAATATTAACTACTATAACCAAGCAGAATACAAAATTATTTACAAAAGGCTAATCTGCAAATATCATTACGCCATTTCGAACCAAAACACTCACTTGGTAAAAATTTGCTCCGGCTTAATTTAAAATATTAATAATATATATATAAAAATAAGAAAAGATTAATTTGATTAGAAAATGAGATATCCTCAATTTAGAATTCACGGTATTATTGTTCAAACTGTGATAGCTTTACCATTTGAATCTTCCTAATTGTTTTGAATGTTAAGTAAATATTTCAAAGTGCAACTGCTCAACTAAATTATAAAAGTCTATAAAAAGAAAGAACAAAATTGGTACTCTTTTGTAAATATTTGTTTTTCTTTCCAGGTCCACTTCTAATGACACATATTTTTTCATATATTAAAAGAAGACATCTCATCGTATTTAGTACTATAAACTAATGAATTATCAACGAAGAAAAAAGCAAACTATTTGGTTATTCACAAGTTGTGAGGTTTAAATAAGTTAGGGGCTTCTTTTGGTCTGAATTTTAACGCGGTAAGAAATTATCAAAATATTTGCCTATGAGTTCTTGTGCTACAAATAAGCTGACTTATGATTATGCTAAAAATAGATTTATTGTAAAATTTAAATTAGAATATGAGGAAAAAACAAGGCACAAACACACACACACACACACACAAAAAAGGCAAATTCATGAAATATTGGTTACCTTATTACTGTTTTCTCCTTGATGTTTAATTCCAACAAATCGAGTTTAAAAGCAGATGGTTGATTCAAAAATGCAATAATTTTTATTGAATAAAGATGCATATAAAGTTTATATTTTTAAATATATTATTAAATTGACATGAATGGTCTTATAAAACAATTGGAGTAATATAATTAAGGAAATATTTTCGTAATTAAGTGTTGGGCGCCATGCTCCATCCTTCATCTAGTTTATATCTATATCTATATTTATATTATGTTAAAAACACTAAGGCCCTTAGCCAAATATCGTTCGACTGTTTTACCCTTTAAAATATATTTTAAGTTGGACAAAATTGTCATTAAATATTTTCCTAATATGTAGGGATTTTAAAATCAAGTAAATTTTGTTTATCTAAATCTTTTTAATTTAAACTATGCATAAAGTCTTAATATTTTTTGACTCCAAGTGGACTAAGATTTCACATTAATAATACTTTTTGTTTAACAAGCAAAGGAGTAATACTACCCAGAAAGGAATTAAATCTCCATGTACACAGAAAGGAATTAAATCTCCAGGAACTAAATATTAAGATCTTAGATACAATTAAATGATTTTAAAGAAATTATCAATATTCATAATTATTATTCTCTTTAACTCAAATGAAATTATAAAAATACTTCCAAAATGATAATAATAGCTTTATAATATTTTGAAGTTTTATACTTTACTTATTAAGATAGGGTACATGCACAATGCGCGAACCCTAAGACTAGTGTATTAATACGCCCCCATATAGAGGACGGTAGACCTTAAGAAGAACCAGTTTCTTTCTTATCAAATAAAGAGAATCAATGAAGATATTATAAAATATAAAATAGATATTACCTAGAGAAAGCGTATGACAAGGTCCCTACATGATGTTTATTGACCTACAAGGTCCCTACACATGTTTAGTATTCATGGTCCCTATACAGGGATAGGAGAAAGGACCTACACATGGTGTTTATTGACCTGGAGAAAGCGTATGCAAGGTCCTTATAGAAGTTCTTTGGAGATGCATGGAGCTAAAGGTGTGTCGGTTGCCTACATAAGAGAGATTAAGGACATGTATGATGAAGCTAAGACTCGAGTTAGGACAGTGGGGGGCAACTCTGAGCATTTTTCGGTTGTTATGGGGTTACACCAAGGATATGCGCTCAGCCCATTCTTATTTGCCTCTGTGATGGATGCTCTGACACGCCATATTCAAGGGGAGGTTCCTTGGTGTATGTTATTCGTTGATGACATAGTGCTGATAGATGAGATGCGATGCTGCGTCAACGAGAGGCTGGAGGTTTGGAGACAGGTCCTTTAGTCTAAAGGTTTCAAGTTGAGAAGGACTAAAACGGAATACCAGGAGTGCAAGTTCTGCGTAGAGTCGAGGGAAGCTGGCATGGAAGTGAGGCTCACAGGTCATCCCCAAGAGATATTGTTTCAAGTACTTTAGGTCGATTATCCAGGGGGATGGGGAGATCGACGAGGATGTCACACACCGTATTGGGGTGGATGAAACGGAGATTAACATCTAGAGTCCTATGTGATAAGAAAGTGCCATTGATACTCAAAGGTAAGTTTTATAGAGTGATGGTTAGACCCGCCATGTTGTATAGGGTAGATTATTGGCCAGTTAAGAACTCACATTCCCAGAAGATGAAAGTAGCAGGAATGAGGATGTTGAGGTGGATGCGGTCACACTAGGATAGATAAGATTCGGAATGAAGATTTTCAGGAGAGGATGTGTGTGGCTCCTAAGGAGACCAAGATGCGAGAAGCGAGGATTAGATGGTTTGGGCACGTACGGAGGAGAAGCCCGGATGCCCCGCTTAGGAGTGTGAGTGGTTTATTTTGGCAGGTACGAGCAGAGATAGAGGGAGGCCTAAGATGTTTTGAGGAAAGGTGATCATACAGGACATGATGTAGCTTCAGATTTCTGAGGACATGGCCCTTGATAGGAAGGTGTAGAGGTCGTGCATTAGGGTTGTAGGTTAGGAGGTGGTTGAGGCTAGTCTGATAGGGTTGTGTCTCCGACTGCTAGTGGTTAATGTGTGTTCACACTAATCTCTATTTTTATTGTGCTGGACTTTATTTACTGATTATTGTTATTGCTTTTTCATCTATTTTCTGGTTCTTATTTTGCTGTCATTATTTCTTGATTTTTCTATTGATTGTATTGATATAGTGTTTCTTTTCGTCGTCTTGAACCGAGGGTATTTCGGAAAGAATCTCTCTACACCTCTCGGGTAAAGATAAGGTCTACGTACACACTACCCTCCCCAGACCTCATTTATGATATTTTACTGGGTTGTCGTTGTTGTCAGATGATCCTTATTGCCTAAAGACTTACTAATTATTGTTAATAGAATAATGTGCGCAAAGAAGTTGCGAAAGAAAGAGAGCTATTATGATTAAATAACAATATTTCTTAGGCAATATTCTTTAAAATGCTATCAGCTATTCGAAATGAGACAAACAAACTAATCAACTTTCTTAGCAACGGTTATGAGGCACACGTTTACAGTTTCTCTCGGCGCACAATAGCAAAGTTTGCGATTGTTACCGGAGTCAATGGCACGTCGCCGGAAAACCCTGCATGGCATTGTTCCGCAAAAGGAGAAGCTCATTACTCCAGAAAATGGCATTCAGATAAAGCTACCTCCTCTAACTTTTGGTAGTTTTCTCCCACATAAATACCAATCGATTGAGGAAGGACATGAACTGAGTAGCTCGGATGAGGAGATTCAGCTTCAATCGGTAAAAATGGAAGGTCAAATGAATCCAACAGTGAGACGATTACAATACTCAGAAGCTAGTGGATCGGAGAAGCCAACACCTGCGGCAGCTGATGTTGTTCGAGGTAATCGTAGCTTACAGATGGGAAAATCCCGATCATTTATGCCTCCAATTAATAGAGATGGTAAGAATATCGTTAGACTGTGTGAGGAGGATTTGAAATCTCAGGTGGAACACTGGAAAACTACTTTAATTGGATATGTAATTGGAGAGAATCCGTATGAAAAAGCTATGGAGAATTATGTGATAAATGTATGGCATTTTGTTACAAAACCTCAGATCCTAATGCATGCAAAGGGATACTGTATTTTTCGATTCAATTCCATAGCTGATAGGGATATAGTGTTGCAATCAGGACCCTACACATTCAGGAATAAACCTATGGTACTTAGATGTTGGGAGATTGATTTTACATTTACAATCAATCTGGGTACAATTCCAGTTTGGGTAAGGTTTCTGGGATTGCCGGTGGGAGTTTGGTCGACTGGAGCACTTAGTAAAATGGTTAGTGCTATTGGCAAGTCGTTATACACCGATAAGTTTATTGCTCATTATGAAAAGATTTCATGTGCGAGAGTTCTAGTAGAGGTGGATGTTGCCTATACCCTTCCAGATCAGATCGAAATAGAGTCACCTTATGGACCAATGATTCAAGAAATTGAATATGATTGGAAGCCTAGCTTTTGTAATGAATTCTTAAGATTTGGGCATGACTCTATGGACTGCTAGTATAGCTCTAAATCTGATAAGAAACAGGAGACAATGGATGGGGGAAAAGATGAGGAGAATTGGAGGAAGCTGAGAAGAAGAGGAAAGAAGCAGGGGAAAATTGGGAAACAAACCTGGATTGTCAAACAGAATCAAGGAGATGAAGATGACCAACAAGGAATGAGGCAAGTTCAGGAGATTAGTCAGGAAACAGAATGTGTTGAGAAAATGGAAAATAAAAGGGAAGGTGCACTGCAGACTACTGGAATGCAGACTCTTGAAGATGGTTGTATTAATGCAGAAGTAGGGAAGAAAATTGACAAAGGAAAGTGTATTGTTGTGCACATGGATAAAGGAAGAAGTGGTCAACATGTTGATCCTAGACCACGTGACCCCATAAAATCCAAATGATTATTGTTACCTGGAACATTAGGGGGCTGAATCAAGCCCATAAGCAAAAAGAGGTTAAAACTCTTATTGCTACTAATAAGGTAGATATTATGGGATGTATTGAAACTAGAGTGAAGGAACATAAAGCAAAGAAAATACAGAAGAAAATTGCAAAAGGATGAAATGTCTATTGTAACTATCAATATGCTGTGAATGGTAGAATTTGGATATTATGGAGAAGTAATATTCAAATAAAAGTGAGCCATATGACAGACCAATTCATTCATTGCAGTGTGGAGGATCCTAAAACACAGTTTAAAACTCATCTTAGTGTCATCTATGCTCAAAATGATGGACATAAGAGGGGGAAAATGTGGAATGACTTAAGACAGATTAAAATACCAGATAAGGAGACTTGGATATTTAGTGGTGACTTTAATAATGTCCTATGCTCTGAGGATAGAATAGGATCTCCAGTTACAGTTGCTGAAGTTCAGGGGTTTAAAGGAGTGATTGATGATTTTCAGTTAACTCCAATTAGAGAAAAAGGGTGGCACTATACATGGACAAATAAACAAAGTACTAGGAGTAGAGTGTATAGTAAAATAGATTGGGCTCTGGGAAACTACCAGTGGATACAACATTATGGACATGTGGAAGCAGACTATTTGAATCCTTCAGTATCAGATCACTCTCCTATTCTCATGAAGTGTGGCAACCACAAAGTACTGCACCCTAATATTCAACTATATGCTAATGTTATGGAACACCCTCAGTTTTTGAATGTTATTAAGCAGGTATGGGACTGGAAATATGAAGGAGCACCTATGCAGCAAGTATGGTGTAAACTGAAGGCAATGAAAGAACAACTCAAGGAGATAAATGCTTTTATGGCTTCATATAAGCAGAAACTTGAACAGGCAAGAGAGAGGCTGGATATTGTACAAAGTCAAATGAGGGATAATCCTATGGATGCAGAAATGATAGATGAAGAAAGAATGGCACTAGAGAATATAGAGAAATGGAGCAATGTAGAGGAACAGGTGATGAGGCAGAAATCAAAGGCATACTGGATTGAATGTGGTGATGCTAATACCAAATACTCCATGCCCAATGGAATATTAGGTCCAGCCAAAACAGTATCACATCTATATACACTGATACAAGAATGAAGATAACTGATGCTAAACTTGTGGAGCAGGAATTCATAGATGTGTTTCAATCCTTAATGGGAGATTGTGCTAAGGAATTACCATGTGCAAACACAGAAGTAATAAAAGAAGGACCTTGCTTAACAGTGGAGCAACAAAAAACATTGATTCAGAAGGTGACTATTGAGGAGATAACTGAAGCAATTAAAGATATGCCTAAAGACAAAGCACCAGGGGTTGATGGCTTTCCTGTGGAATTTTTTACAAGAAACTGGGAGATAGTGAAGGAAGACATCCTTGAAGCAGTACAGGACTTCTTCAATACAAACAGGTTACCTCAAATGATAAACACAACAGCCATTACTCTAGTTCCTAAAGTAAAAACACCAGCAACAGTAAAAGACTACAGGCATATAGCTTGTTGTACTACTTTGTAAAAGATTATTTCCAAGGTGCTTACAAAGAGGATAAAATGGGTAATGGATGGGTTGATTGATCAGGAACAGTCTGACTTTATTGAAGGAAGAAGCATAGTGGATAATACATTGTTAAGTCACGAGCTCTTTAAAGGCTATGCAAGGAAATGAGTGTCGCCAAGATGTGTGATGAAAATAGACTTGAGGAAAGCATATGATACATTGGAATGGAGTTTTCTGAAGCAGGTATTGATTGACCTTGGCTTTCCTTATAAGTTTGTGCAATGGATCATGATATGTACTACAATAGTATCATACTCATTGGTGCTGAATGAGGGACTGACAAAGCCTTTCAAAGGGAAAAGAGGGATTAGACAAGGGGATACTATATCCCTGTATCTGTTTTTTATAGCAATGGAGTATTTGAGCAGAGAACTGAAGCAGCTGTACAAGAATGAGAACTTTAACTTTCATCCTAAGTGCAGAAAGTTAAACAACACTCATGTATGTTTTGCTGATGACTTGCTGATGTACTGTCGAGCTAACATAGAATCCATCAGAATTCTGAATGAGGCATTCAACAGGTTCTCACAAGCTTCTGGATTGCAGGAAAACGTAAATAAAAGTGTTATATATATGGCTGGGATTGACCAGAAGAACAAGGAAGATATATTGCAAACACTGGGATTCATAGAAGGCAAGTTACCTTTTAGATATCTGGAAATTCCACTTGATTCAAAAAAGTTGAGTATTGGACAGTATATGCCTCTAATTGAGAAAATAACAGCAAAAGTCACATGTTGGTCAGCAAAATTATTATCTTATGCAGGAAGATGTCAGCTGATAAAGTCAGCCATATTTGGCATCCAAACATATTGGGCGCAGATATTCATCTTCCCAAAAAAGGTGCTGAAAATGATTGAAACTGTGTGTCAACCTTCCTATGGACAGGGAATGTAACAGTATCTAGGAGAGCATTAATAGCCTGGGATAATATTTGTAAACCAATAGCAGCTGGAGGACTAAATATACTGGATGCCAAAGTATAGAATAAAGCAGCAGTCACTAAACACCTATGGTATCTAACCAGAAAGAAAGATTGTTTATGGATACGATGGGTGCACAGTTTCTATATAAAAAAGAAGGAGTTGGACACAATGCCTACCCCTAAGACAGCAGCTTGGGTAATAAGGAAGATATTGGATAGCAGGGAGGAGATTTTGAAGCATCCACAGATTCAAGGGGATTTGCAGCAAAGACTACAAAGCCGATGCAAGAATGAAAGGTTCCAGATAAAGCTAATGTACAAGAAAATGATCCCAGAATATAATAAAGTCGAGTGGAAAGGGTTAATGTTATATTCAAGCGTGCACCCAAGATTCAGATTTATATTATAGATTGCAATGCAAAGGAGATTAGCAACTGTGGACAGATTGATGAAGATAGGTATTTCTACACCAACTGATTGTATATTCTGCAAGCAAGTTGTGGAAACATTTGACCATTTGTTCTTTGAATGCTCAGTAACAAAGAGACTATGGTCGAAATTGTGTCTATGGTTGGGGCATATAAGGAGTATAGGTGGCTGGGACAATGAAGTGCAATGGATTAGCAGGAAAGCAAAGAGCAGGAAAGGCATAAATGGCATCACATGTTGTGTGTTTGCTACGACAGTTGCTGTGATATGGAGAGAAAGGAACAAAGGCAGATTTGAAGCGAGTAAATATGAAGAGCACCAGATTTGCAGAGAAATAGTCCAACATATTCATATTCGAGGGAAGCATTACAGAAAATGGAGAGAACCACTACAAAAGTTGGACTGGATTCCTTGATAAAGTGTACAGACAATATAGGAAAACATAGATTTAGATGATTAGTTGCTAGACATTTCTTTACATGTCACTGATTCATGATGTAAAGAGGTAGTAGTGAGTCAAAACTACTACTAGGACCATTGTATTCAAATTTGAGTATCAATAGAATATAAGTTTAACTCAAAAAAAAATGAGACAAACTAAAAAATAATTTTCCTTTACATGCAATTTAGAAGAAAAATTCTCCATCATGCTATTGGGCAACTTAGATTCATCAAATAATTATGTAATAACACAAAAATGGTATGTAAAGTTTTTGACTATAATATTAATACATGCAGTAATTATGTTAGTCTAATGTGCTTATAAACATATATATATATATATATATATATACACCTTGAGAATGAAGAATATCCTTTAAATTCATCCGAAAATATTTTTCAATATGCTTATGTTTTACAATAACAATCGATAAAGCACATAGCCATAAAAGCTTCTACAATGTTGGATTATATTTTCTGCCATATATTTTCTCAAAAAAAATTATAATATTTCATTGGAGAGATATCAATATCAATACTTAACATGAGTTTTCCGATAAAGTAGCCAAAGCGATGCAAAAAACATCGCCAGCAAATAAGTATCAGATGTGATTAGACCAAATAGCATATCTCTAAACACATTATGTATTACTATCCATAATACAAAACTATATCGAACTAAAATTTAACTAAACGGGTGATCTTTGCGGACTCGACTGTAGACAATAAATTTGCGTCGATAAAATAAAATCAAGACTGAAAAATATTGCAATAATCGTAGCATTTTATTTCAAATATTTGAGTGTTACAATATCTATGAATCCTTTGATTCTTCTTTCCAATAGTAAATAAATTCAAGGGTCTTTGAGCTTGGTCTTGAATCTATATTTGTTGTCACGAACGATGATCTTGAATTCAACTAGCACGAACTTTGATTTGAACTCGTACTCCTTGAATCTTGATTTGTTCTTCGTTCTTGAGCTTGAATTTCGTTTGTTCTTCATTCTTGAGCTTGAACTTGGTTTGTTATTTGTTCTTGAGCTTGAACTTGATTGTTGAACTTGAACTTAATTGCTTGAAACTTGAAACTTGCGGAGAAATTTGCAGTGTTTGATCCACGAGCTCTTTCTTGCTTCTTGTTATGACTTCTGGTGTCTTTTCTGGGTTATGAAGACCCCTATTTATAGTTGTGGGAGGGAAGATTTATGATAAAAACAAACGAAAAATCAAATTTAAGTGTGACAATGCCGCATTTGATTGGCCAGAACATGTCACTTGCACACGTGACGCGAATTCACTGGCCTTTTAATGTGACTTGGCATGACTTGTCATTTTGACACGTAACATGATCCTATTGTCTCTTCCGTTTGACTTAGCGTGTCATGTCATTTCACGCATGGCACCAAACTAGGCCTCTAGGAAGATGATATTTTGGGCCTAATGAAATGGACTCATTATTTGTAGCCCAATTAAATGGGCTAGCCCAATTATATTGGACTTATGTAATTAATCCAATTATATTAGCTCATAATATTTATTTGGACTAGTATATTTAAAACATGGTCCAAATTATTTATTGAATTTAAATTTAATAAATTTTACATACCTACAAATGTCCCCTACTTCGAGACTCGTTGAGGTGTAGACTTGTCAAAATCGAAAACGAGGAATGAAGTACTGGCGGTCTATCAAATTTGGCTTAGGACAGTTTAGAGCATAAAAGATTGTCCATGCGATTTTGTTACGTGTACAGCCGGTCAATTATTTAAACAATATAATGACCATTTAATTTAAATAGGGATAAGACAAAACTATTGAAAGTTTTGATTTCAATATGAAATAATAATTGCCGCCTGACATCTGCGGTACCTTTTGGGAAAGGAAATGTTTCCTCATTGTGACACAATTTTATATTAGCTTTGCAATTATTACAATAATTCGAGTCCATCTTGGATTCATTGTCGCTGCTGTAACCAGACAAATCCCACACGAAAAAAGAATTGTAGTATCCACCTCATACACTCGATCCCACATCGGCACTTCACTTTCATCGCCTTTTGACATCTATAAATATAGTATACTCTTTGTTCCATTTGCATCACTTTCAGCGCTTTCAAACCACTTTGAGTCTACATTTGACGACTTTAAAGCACTGACGCGAATGTAATTTCTTCTTATTTTCTTTTGCTTTTCTTTTATTATTATTTTTTTTAGGTCAAACAAGAAAGATATGTTCTTGTTTAACGAGATGATTCAGGCATGAAGAAGACAATCACAGGGTGTGAGGGGATGGGTACTCATCCCCGCTCAAATATTGGAAAGATTACTCTCATGGCCCAATTATCAGAGAGGTTACTCTCAAGGTGATCCGACTATCGGAGAGATTACTCTCAATATAGCTCGACTATTAGAGAGATTACTCTCAATGTGGATCGACTATCGGAGAGATTACTCTCAATGTGGCTCAACTATCGGAGAGATTACTCTCAGTATGGCTCGACTATTAGAGAGATTACTCTCAAAATGACCTGACTATCATAGAGATTACTCTCAATGTGGCCTGACTATCGGAGAGATTACTCTCAAGATGGTCCGGATATCAGAGAGACTTACATGTTCACCTTAAGATTGGAAAGTATAGTTCATTTTAAGGACAACCCCACGAAGAGGCCAATTTAAGGTGCAAAGGGACTTAAATGTCCACCTTAAGATTGGAAAATTATAATTCCTTTTGAGGACAAACCCACAAAGAGGTTAACTTAAGGTGTAAAGGGACTTATATGTCCACCTTAATATTGGAAAGTTATAAAGCTTCAACTCGAAATGACATCGACTTGACGATATCAACTTGAGCACTTGGAAAACTTTGAAGATTTGACGGACTTGAAGACTTCAACTTGGAGGGCTTAAATATTTCAACTTGAAGAGTGGCGAACGTGAAGACTTCAACTTGAAGACCGACGGACTTGAAGATTTCAACTTGGAGACTTCAGCTTAAAGACCGACAGACATGAAGACTTCAACTTGGAGATTTTGAGGGCTTAAATATTTCAATTAGAAGAGCAGCAAACGTGAAGACCGAAGGACTTAAAGATTTGGTGAACATGAAGATATAGTGAATCCCTAAACTTCATTGCAAATACTTGGTAGCCTCCTAAAAGACTATAATCGCCCCATTGAAGACATTGGTTTATCATGGAGGCTTTCCCCTTCTAAGTCATATGAGATCCATCGTTTAAAAGAAGAATGAAATTTCAGCCTGATTTTCAAGTGTTGTTTGAATGAATCATATCCATCATACTTCATTTGGACAACGACAAGGGAAATATGTATCTTTTGAACTTATGCGACTGAACTCAGAATGAAACTCTAAGCTGCCTGCGTGCCTCGGTGAAGAGGATCAAGTCGTACCTTAGTTCATAATAGGTGTTTTTGTTAAAATTTTGTTTATCCTAACTTTGGCCTAGGCTGCCTCTTTCGAGGTTTTCAACCTAGCGAGCCCTTTTTTTTATGTCCTAACTTTTGCCTAGGCCGCCTCTTTTGAGGTTTTCAACCTAGCAGATTTTTTGTGGTGGGCCGTACACAGTTTAGACTCATGCAGGCCAGGAGTGTAGGAACGTGCAGTTTAGGCTCGTGCGTCAAGGAGCGTAGTGACTTGTAATTTAGCTCGTTTTTTAGGAGCTTTGCAAATTGAACAATTTCTCAAATTTGAAGAGCTTTAAAACTTGAAGACTTTGCTGAATTTGAAGAGCTTTACGTCTTGAAGTTTGGCTCGAATTTGTAAAACTTTGCGATTTAAAGTCCTTGCTCGACTTTGAAGAGCTTTCGAATCGAGTCTTTGCTCGTATTTGGAGAGCTTTGCGACTTGAAAGATTTAGTTCAAAATTGGGGAGCTTCGTGACATTCAATATATACTCATGTACCAAGAGGCATTATAACTTGCAGTTTAGGCTCGTGCGGAAAAGAGCATTATAACTTGCAGTTTAAGCTCGTGCGTTGAGGAGCATTATAACTTGCAGTTTAAGCTCATGCATTAAGGAGAATTGCAACATGCATGGACTCTTCATCTTCGGATGAATACTTTCCCCCATTCTCAGCATCCTCTGTTTTTATTTCATCATGAGGCTCAAAGCTAGGAAACCTTTTTTTCTCCACTTGCAGCCATACTCAATTCCATATCATGTGAACGAGTTGCTAGTTCTCCAAGTGTTTTGGACTTTATGCCTTGTAAGATATAGCGAAGACTCAAGGCATACCTTGAATGCATATTTCGATGTTAGAAGTCTCACAAAGGCGATCTTTGCAGTTGAGGCTTAAGCTCCTCTAACGGTTGATGAAGTCAATAACTAGTTCATCCTTTCATTGATGAGCGTTTGCAAGTTCGATCATGCTTAAGATGCGTCTTGTTCTATAGAAATAATTGAGAAACTCGTGCTCTAACTGCTCCCAACTATCGATTGAACTAGATTTGAGATCTGTGTACCAATCAAATGCATTACCTTTGATAGATCGAACAAATTGTTTGACAAGATAATTGTGAGACCCCATGTGTTTTTTTTTCTTCTCTCTTCTCTTACGTAACGTGGCGTTGTT
>ML378655.1:2069-44021 GCA_005239525.1 Nicotiana knightiana
TATATTAATATCACAACAAATTCATCCCCAACGGGTTCTACCAAAACCCTAGATTAAGAAATTAGTTAAACATGTTCATAAGAATCAAATCCAAAATAACTTGCATAATTTAATTACAGAGTAATGAACTAAGGAGATAAAAACCAATGTTTTTGCTTTGCTGAGTAGTAATCCACATGTTTTTCTTCACTTTGATGATTTCCTCTCTTCGAATCCTTCGTATGTCTTCCGAATCCCCTTTAATTTGTGTTTTAGGGGTTTATTTATATGTTTAGTACAAACCCTAAACGTGTAGGAGACTTCTATTCCAACCGGGAAACACTTAAACTCGTCAAAACTCGGAATTGACTGAAACAGGGGCCTGGCGTTTGGGCCCTAACGCCATGCTAAGGCTGGCGTTTGGACTCTAACGCCTGGCTAACGCCAGGCAGGGTCAGGCGTTTGTGATCTGGCACCCGGCTATAGCCCGATGCACTCCTCCTCATCTCTTGAGCGTATTTTTGATGTATTTGCATCCATTTAGCTCGGTTTCCATCTCCAATTCACCTACACATGAAATAAACTCTATTATGCACATAAAAAGTGTATTTTATCATTAACACACATAAAATGTAGGGCATATAACATGTAAAACTATGAATTCTAGCCTCGCATCAGTTGTACAGGTGCATGCCTAGAAACTCATCGAGAACTGGTGAAGTATTTGAAGCCTTATCAGACCCCGAGAAATTTTTCAAGGCCTTGAACCGGGCCAACCGGAAAAGCAAACAACAACCATCAATTGAACAACTTGAACCTGACATGGAAAATCTAAACAACAGGAACAACAATGGGGACGACGTGGTAGACCCAGTTGCGCAGATAGTGGCACCTCTTATGCCAGAGGCTCCTTTCTATGACTGAGCACAACCCACGGCGGAGAATTTGTCCACTACGATATTAGTCGCTCAGATACAGGCTGAGTCCTTTCAGATTACCAATAATATGCTGCACTTGCTGCAGAACAAAGGACTATTTTCAGGGTCATACATTGAGGACCCCCAACAGCATTTGAAGAATTTCCTGTCGATTTGCAAAACTCAGAGGCAGCCAAACGTCACTTAGGAAACGATAAAACTGTTGTTGTTTCCATTCTCGGTGACAGGAGCAACCCAGACTTGGCTAAACTCGCTCCCCATGAATTCCATTACCACATGGGAGGAGTTAGTTAAGCAGTTCGTGAAAAAATTCCATCCACCCAACAAGACAGCTCAACAAATTGATGAAATCTTGAGCTTCAGACAGAAGCCAACTGAAACATTGCAGGAAACATGGGAATGATTTAAAGGAATGTTGGTTATCTGTCCGCACCATGGTATTCCAGAGCAGATATTGGGGCAGTGTTTTTATATGGGTCTGGCGAATATTGTAAAGGCAAATGTAGATGCTTCAGCTGGTGGAGCATTCTTAAGCAACACATGGACATAAAGCCAGATCATGCTTGATAAAATGGTGCAGAATTCGGGGTGGACAACCAGGAATGCGCCCATTACTCTTATAGTTCACTCAGTGCCCTTCGACCCATCCAATACTCTTGCTGAGAATATGGCCACCTTAATAACACAGATGAGCATACTAACTAAAAAGGTGGAGGAATCAAGGCAAAATCATCAAGTATATATTGAAGATACAACCAATGGGGGCTTATGCACATCTTGCATTCGTCAGCCACTTGGTAATCAGTGGAATGTTGAATGTGACCATCATCACTACCCTGAAAATATGAACTATGTGTAGAATTATGGGGGTCAACGACAGGGTGGACATAATTGGGCCAACAAAATCAACCATACAGGCCCCCTCGGCAGCAGCACAACTGTGGAAACATGGGATCCATGCGGCCTCAGGGTAATGTGGCGCCTTACCAAAGGCCACATGGGTACAATAATCAGAATCAGCATCAGCAATATGCTTATCACCTCGCTCAGCAGCAACATGGTGGTAGACAGGAAGATGGGTTTTCCAGACATGAAGCAATGATGCAACATGTTATTGGGTCAACTGCAAAAATAAGCGAGAGAGTAGATGCACATGATTCAGCTATTAAAAACATTTAAGTGCAAATGGGCCAGATCTCGATGTCTTTGAATAATCGTCCTCAGGGGACATTGCCTGTGGACACTCAGGTAAATCTTAAGGATCATGGTCCTAAGAAGCTAATGGCAGTGAGTCTATGCAATGGCAGGGACTTAGACTTGGAGTAGGAAAGAGCTCGAGAAAGCAGACAGGATGAGACACTGGTAACAGTGCCTATTGAATTTGATGAGTCAACAAAACTGACTGAGGTGACAGTGCAGCCTGCACAAGGAGAACCCAGCACACAGCTCGAGGCTGAGAAAGAAGCAGAGCCAGCCCAAGAACCGGTAATTGAGGTGGCGGCTGACAAATAAAAATCCCAACTCACTGGGAAGAAGAGACCTCCAACACCATTCCCACAGAGGCTGGCTAAGTATCACAAGGATGAGCAGTATAAAAAGTTCTTGGACATGTTGAAACAATACAGGTAAACATTCCTTTGATTGATGCTTTGAAGGAGATGTCTGGGTATGCCAAAATGATGAAGGACTTAATTTCCCAAAAATTTGACTTCCAAGACTTGGCCACAGTGACGCTTACTCAGACTTGCAGTGTTGTTGTGACCCGACCAATTGCGGAAAAGCTGTCTGATCCAGGGAGTTTCACCATTCCCTGCACCATTGGAAATTTTGCCTTTGCAAAGGCACTTTGTGATTTAGGGGCCAACATTAATCTTATGCCCCTGGACATCTACAAGAGGTTGGGAATTGGTAGAGCTAGACCAACCTCTATATTGTTGTAGCTGGCAGACAGGACGGTAAAAAGACCGTCAGACATTCTGGATGATGTATTGGTGCAAGTAAGGAAGTTTGTGTTCCCTGCAGATTTTGTAATACTGGACTGCAGAGTGGATGAAAAGATTCCCATAATTTTTGGAAGGCCATTCTTTTCCACTGGGAGAGCCCTCGTTGATTGTGAAACTGGGGAGCTCAAAATGAGATTGAACAACGAGGAAATCACATTCAATGTGCAGAAATCCATGAGGCGACCAAGTGAGTTCGCCAATTGTTCTCTTGTTGATGCTGTGGATGTGATAGTGGAGAAATATGATGAGTCCTTAACTATTGAGGAACCCCTTTGTTGTATGTTTGATGAATTTGGGTGAGGTAAATGGGGAAGAATTGGAAGAATGGGTATTAGCGCTTGACGGAAAAGGTGTTTGGCCGAGGGCACTCGAATTTGAGCCCCTACACTTAGAAAAGAGAGAGACTCTGCCAACCAAGCCATCTGTTGAAGAGCCACCCAAGCTGGAGTTGAATCCACTGCCAACCCATCTCAGGTACGCATTTCTTGGACCTAATTCTACTCTACCTGTTATTATCTCATCCAGTTTGCTAGATGTGCAGGCAAAGCAACTATTACAGGTACTCACAGAGTGTAATACAGCCATTGGTTGGACCATGGCAGAAATAAAGGGGATCAACCTGGCGTTCTGTATGCACAAAATTCTGCTGGAAGAAGGGCACAAACCTTCCAGGGAACACCAGAGGCGACTGAACCAAAACATGAAGAAAGTGGTGAAGAAGGAAATCATAAAGTGGTTATATGTGGGAATTATTTTCCCTATCTCTGACAGCAACTGGGTTATCCCAGTAATGTGTACCTAAAAAGGGTGGCATGACGGTTGTAAAAAATGACAACAATGAGCTGATATCCACAAGGATCGTCACTGGATGGAGAATTTGCAGGGACTACAGAAAATTAAATCTTGCCACCCGTAAAGATCACTTCCCACTTCCATTAATCGATCAAATGCTCGACAGACTGGCATGGAGGTCTCACTTCTATTTTCTGGACGGGTACTCGGGGTACAACCAAATTTCCATTGCCCCGTAAGATAGAGAAAAGACCTCATTCACTTGTCCCTACGGGATCTTTACATTCAGAAGGATGCCCTTTGACTGCAATGCACCCGCCACATTTCAAAGGTGCATGATGGCCATATTCTCTGACATGGCCGAGGATATCATGGAGGTATTCATGGATGATTTCTCAGTGGTGTGAAATTCATTCGATGAGTGCTTAGCAAATCTGACTCGAGTGCTGAGGCTGTGTATTGAGACGAACCTTGTACTTAATTGGGAGAAGTTCCATTTCATGGTACAAGAGGGGATAGTCTTGGGTCACTTGGTGTCGAGCAAAGGAATTGAGGTGTATCGTGCCAAAGTAGATGTGATTGCAAAGCTCCCACCTCCCGCGTCGGTTAAAGCGTTAAGGATCTTCCTTGGGCATGCCGGGTTCTACCGGGATTCATCAGAGAATTCTCCAAAATAGCCAACCCCATATGTAAGTTTCTCGAAAAAGATAGCCCTTTTTTGTTTTCTAATGATTGCAGGGTGGATTTCGAGGAGTTGAAAAAGAGGCTAGTCACGACCCCGATCATTGTTGCTCCCGACTGGGAGCAACCATTCGAGCTCATATGTGATGCTAATGATTATGCAGTGGGTGCGGTGTTAGGAAAACGAAAGGAAAAGATAATGCACCTGATCTACTACGCGAGTAGGACATTGAGTGGAGCTCAGTTGAACTACACGGTGACTGAAAAAGAGATGCTGGCAGTAGTGTTCACCTTTGACAAGTTCAGATCATACCTGATCGGATCGAAGGTGATTGTTTACATTGATCATGCTTCCCTCAGGTATTTGATTGAGAAGAAAGAATCCAAGTCGCGCCTAATTCGTTGGGTGTTGCTACTACAAGAATTCGATTTAGAGATTCGTGACCGCAAGGGCACGGAGAACCAAGTCACGGACCATCTGTCGCGACTTGAAGGCGCTGAAAATGCAGTAGAAGTAGAGGATATTTTGGAAACCTTTCCAGACAAGCAGCTACTCGCCACGAGCATTGAGGAGGTGCCATGGTATGCAGACATTGCAAATTACATGAACTCTCATCTGTACAAAAGAAAAAAAAATTGTGATTGCCACAATTATTACTGGGATGAACCTCACTTGTTTAGAATTTGTATTGACAATATGATCCGGAGGTGCGTCCCCGAGATAGAACAATTTTCTGTTTTGAAGGCATGTCACGCATCAGCGTATTGAGGGCATTTTGGAGGAGTTAGAACAACAGCCAAGGTTCTAGAGGCCGGATTCTACTGGCCAACTGTGTTCAAAGATGCCCACCAATGGGTGAAGGGCTGCAACGAGTGTCAACGGACGGGGAACATATCTCTTCGCCACGAGATGCCCATGAACCCGATCCAAGAGGTCAAGGTGTTTGATGTATGGGGATTGACTTTATGGGTCCCTTCGTTAGCTCGAACGGCAATAAGTACATACTTGTTGTTGTAGACTATGTGTCCAAATGGGTGGAAGTTGCAGCACTCCCCACCAATGACGCAAAGATGGTAGTGGGATTCTTGAAGAAAAACATATTCACCCGTTTTGGGATTCCAAGGGCTATCATCAGTGACGAAGGCACTCACTTCTCTAATCGTGCCTTCGAAAAGTTGTTAGCTAAGTATGATGTGCGCCACAAGGTGGAAACCCCTTATCATCCTCAGACGAGTGGGCAGGTTGAGGTGTCAAATCGAGAAATCAAGAGTGTGCTGACTAAAACGGTGAATGCCACAAGAACTGATTGGGCGAAAAAGCTTGATGACGCACTATGGGCATACAGAACTGCATTCAAAACGCCAATTGGTATGTCGCCATACAAGTTGGTGTTTGTAAAGGCATGTCACCTACCGGTATAACTGGAACATCGAGCGTGACGGGCACTAAAACAATTAAACATGGATATGGATGTTGCGGACACAAGTCAAGTCACTGAACTGCATGAGTTGGATGAATTCAGATATCTTTCCTTTGAAAGCACGAGGCTGTATAAATAAAGAATGAAGAGGTTACATGATCAGAACATTGTGGACCGAAACTTCAAACCGGGAGAAATGGTTCTGCTCTATAACTCCAGATTGAGACTTTTTCCGGGTAAACTCAAGTCCGGATGGTCTGGACCATTTTGTGTGGTTGAATTATTTCCCTCAGGTGCCGTAGAAATTGCTTCTGAAGAAGGTGCCAACACCTTCAAAGTTAATGGGCAAAGATCGAAACCGTATGTGGGGATGGATGAGAACAAGAAAGTGTTTGTGGTGCTTCTTGATGAACCTCAGAGGTCGAGCGAGCCATAAATGCGCTCATTCTGCATCGTGCCGTGACGTTAAACAAGACGCTTCATGGGAGGCAACCCATTGACTTGTTGTAATTGTCGTGCCACGACATGAACTAAGGCGTTGATTGAGAGGCAACCCAAGGTGTAGTGTTTATAGAGTAGAGGATGAATAGTTGAATTATTGTAAGTACTAACATATGCAGGTTGCGCGGGCGAAGGATGGACTCAAGCCAACCCAAGAAAAAAAGTCAGAAAAACGAAGTGTGGTGAGGCCTGGACTAGCACGACCACGCTAGTGGTCGCGCTAATGGCCTTGTGTTCTGCCTCATGTTCTCACCACTAGCGCGGTCGCGCTACTGAGCGCGCTAGTGACCGCACTAATGGACTTATGTTCTTCCTCGTTTGACTGCCACTAGCGCGGTCGCGCTATGAGCGCGCTAGTGACCGCGCTAGTCCCGTCGCGACATGTAAGGTTTTTTTTTAAGTTTTAATTTTTATTTTACCCAAAATATAACCCAACCACCCCACTTTCCCCACCACATCCGCCCACTCCCCTAAAACTTCTCTTCTTTTCCCTTATCCTAAACAAAGTAAAACAAAAACAAAGGAACCCTTCTCCCCTGTCAATCTTAAGACACTCAAGAACCCTCCCCTACACTTCTCACACTTCTCACTCCTTTACACCATAGGTATGTGTCTTCTTCTCTAGTCTCTCTCTTTTCTGTGTTTAATTTGGCAATTTTTCTCTTTTCCTTTGTTAAAAGTTGTAGCTTTTTCTTCTTCTTTAGTAGAAATACTTGGTAGTGTATGCTTTTGTACTGGTGGGTAATAGTATTTGGGGGTGTGGTATGTCTTTATTTAATTGGGGTGATGTGTTGGAAGTTGGGGATTCAGTCAAATGAAGGCTCAGGTGAATAATGCCCACCATGTGTTTGTGTAAATGCCTCGGTGAAGGACAGTTATTGTGACCAAGTGTAAGGTAAAGTCAGAGTAACCACATAGGTTCATCTCGTTTGCTCTAAATTCATGATGTGTTTTTGTTGTAGGTACAATGGCTCCCCGAAAGCGTCAAGCCACCGGCTCCTCCTCAGGCAGACAAGTAGGTCCGTCTTCCGGAAGGCCACGGAAGTCCGTTGACACTCGACCTTCAACAACAATAAATTTTGTATTCGCTAAGGCTCAGGATAGGTTCGCGGCAAATGAATCAAAGGCAGCCATACCTAAAGTGGCATAGACATTTGACTCACTCCGACGTTACTGCCAAAGAATGTATAATGAGTTGATGCGGAGGAGACTAGACGTGTTCTTTGAGCCCGATGAGGCTAATGCCATGATAGTAAGGGAATTTTATGCGAACTGCCCGGAACACAACAATCATGTGGTCACGGTGAGGAGGAAGCAGGTAAACGCCTCTGTGAAGGCCATTCAGACGTTTTACCGGTTGCCAGGCCCTGTGGATATGTACGAGGACGGCTATGAAGCATATGGCCGGCACTATACTCAGTGGGATACGTTCCTCCCGACCATTTGTGTTCCAAATGCCGATATAAAATGGTACAAGTACGGGCACAAGTTTCACTCTTCAACCCTCACCTTTGAGGCTAAATGTTGGTCTACCTGATTAACAACCGCCTACTTCCATCCCACAACACCTCGGAGGTGAACATTCCTCGTAGGTGTTTAATCTGGTGCGTCATGACGGGCCGCGAATTTGACGTGGCCAGGCTTATGCATGAAGAGATGTTTGTCTGATGTACGGTTCAGATATATGGTTTCTTCTTCCCATCTCTAGTCACCAGATTGTGCCTTGCAGCTGGAGTACCGGGGAACTTGGTGGTCGATGGCAGAGTGCCAACGGCGTACGCCTTTAGAGCTGATAAAGTCACAATTGGTAAGGAAGCAATGGTCGTTGATGATGGGGAGGAGGAGAATGAGTCAGATGAGGAAGCTCAGGAGGAAGCACAACAAAATGTGGAGGAGGAGCCCACTCAGGCGCAGGCTGCTGAGGTGGAGGGTCCGTCTAGAGCCCGTCGAAGTTATAGGCTAGACCACCTGGAGCAGGACGTGGTGGAATTGCGCACTTCGGTCACAGAACTGGGTGCGCAAGTTGATGTTGTAGCTACCCGGTAGAAGAAATCTGAAAAGAAAATCATGGGTTGGCTCCGAGCCTTGGGTCGCGCTTGTCATCTTGACCCAGGGACTGTCTCCGACCAGGACAAAGCGTTTAGGGAAGTCCCTTACCTCTATATTTACTTTGATTGCCATGGGGACATGTTCTCATTTTAAGTGTGGGGTGGGGGAAGGATTACCTTGTACATGTACATATGTAGATCAAATATGGGTAGTTGTTTCTTTATTTTTCTTATGAGTTAGCATAATTGTTAGTTGTTTTCATTATTTTCTGTTGAGTTGTTTTTGCTTTTGTGTGGTGATTGTAAAGAGTATTGTAATTAATTAAGTCGTCTTAGCCCGACGACGGATCCCTTTCGACGGGGTTCTTGAGGGTCTAAGTCGATCACAAAAAAACAGAAAATAGAGTGGGCTATTCCTGATGACGGACTTCTTAGGCAGTTTTCTTGAGGGAAGCTAGTCCAAATAAAACGCCAAAAAGATTTTTTTATTTTTTTTAGGTAGTGTAGAAATTCCCCCTCGGTTTTTCTTTTGACCGCGGATTTTCCAAGGATTTAGCTTGAACCAAGTATAACTAGTTTTTTTATTTATTATTTGTTAGGTGTTTTGGGCACGGAGCTGAAATAAGAAAAAGCATCCCTTAGCGTTGTTACATCCGAACACAAAAGACCTTAGAGTGTGACACATATGCTCATTTGTTGAATCTTGTGTAATGCCTTAAATTTGTATATTGTAACTGACTCGAATGCTCGGTGAGAGTGTCTTGATAAGCCAATCTGGAGTGAGTCATGTGCCATATGTGGGTGAGGTGTCGCATTGTATTCTATGTCCACATTCGATGCCTAGAACTTGCCTTGTGTTTGCAAAATGAAATAGTAGTTCGTTCAGTCTTAGAAGTGATATACGCATTTCTTTGTTAAGATAGACATAAAAGTTTATCCACCTGATTGTAATTTACCATAGTTAACCCCGTTGAGCTTATAAGCTTGTTTCTTTGGCAACCACATTACAAACCTTACCCAACTGTTTGAATGGCCTGTCTGTTTGAACCTTGTACCTCCCATGAGCACTTAAATTGTTAGAGATTATGTAAAAGCCAAAGTGTGGGGTGATGGTTTGGTTTTTGAGTGAAACTAAAGAAATAGAAGGAAAGGTGAAAAAGTTTGAAAATAAAAATGAAAGAACAAGCGCCACTTGAAAAAAAAAAGGAGAGAAAGGACAATGAATAAATGTAGTCCTTAATAAGTGGTGAGTCGATAAAATTGCACCTAAGGGAGTTTGGGGTAAATATAAACAGAAGTGTGGTGGAAATTCTGGTCGGGCATAAGAATGGTCTGAAAGCTAAAGTAATTGTATTAAAAGTGCTTAGGGAGGTTAGTCACTATATCTAAATATATATCCTACCCGTACCTTAGCCTACATTACAACCAAATGAAGACCTAATTGACCTTAGACTGAATGGGCTCGATTAGTAGAGTATTACATTACGGGAAAGCCTATGGTGTATTTTTGTGGCATATGAATGTTCTTTCCGATAGTGAGTGAATTCTTTCTATTTGAGTTTCTACATGTTCTTAATATTATTCTTGTGGAACTACTCTCGTGTGTGTGATGTGAGGGCATTTGATTCATGACGGAAAGGTAAGTCTTGACCTCTGTGTAGAGTACTTTGAGAAAGTAGGAATATTGCATGAGGACCTAGGATGGTGTTTGGAGCCAAATTGAAGGAGAAAGGCCCTTGGAGTATTTAACGTATGAGAAGAAGGAAGAAAAACTGCTTGAACAGATTATAAGTCCACTAGCGCGGTCTTAGCGCGACTGCGCTAGTCTAGCAATCCTAGGCAGAATGTATAGCCATTAGCGCGCTAGTCCAGGCGAACATGTTAATTCAGGGGTAAACTTGGAAGCTCGGGACAATTCCGCTTAACTTATATAAGGTTCAACTCGCCCAAGAGAGACAATTAATCAGGTTTAGAGTCTTGTTCAAGAAAAGCAAAGGCAAGAGGCAAGGAGGGCAATTGGGCATCAAATCTCATCTCTTTTCCTTGTAGTTTTGTCATTGTTGATGAATTCTTCTGTTGTTATTTTCAGTACAATTATAAGTAGCTAATATATTTAGTTTAAGGTTTCGGTGGAACCCGTTGAGGATGAACATCTTGTTATATTAATATAGTTTTCTTGGTTTCAATCTCTATTTGTTCAACTAAGTTCTTATTGTAGTTGATTGAAGGGCCCACAATTACCTGTGCCTAATTAGTATGTATCTGCTCGGGAGAGAGTACAAAATTAGGTAGTTGTTGAACAACACCACTCCTAAAGTATAGGAGGGATCCATAATCGAGGGTTTAAAGGTTGGATTAGGAATAACGATACCTTGGGTACAATCTAAAGTGAGCTGTAATAAAAGCTAACTAGTGTAGCTCGAGAGAGTGCATATAGTAAATTATCGTAATTGCTCGGGAGAGATTTACAGTAGCAAAAGTGCTCATGATTGATAGAGATAATTAGGCCAAACAATAAGAAATATACAAGATGGGATTTCATCAGCGAGGGAAACTATAACCTTAGATCCTTCTCGCATTTGTTTACAACTCAGTATTAGTTATCTTTTAGTTTACTTAATTTCATTCAGTTTAGTGAGTACAAATACCAACAAATTGTTATTCTCAACCTTTGGGAAGTTGATTACGAAGAATCAAGTGAGTCTAATAACTATAATTGATAGGTTAATTCCTTATAGGATTCGAATCTGGACGAAATACTCAGATTATATTTGCAACGCCCGCTTAGTCTTTTTATAAGACATAGTTGAGCGTGATCAATGTACAAGTCCCTGGGAAGAATATAAAAGTACTCGATTCCGAGGGTTAGCCATTTTTAACATTTTTGGAGTTCTAAAGCTCAGTTTTGAGCGATTCTTGTGGGTGTTTCAAGCAAGACGATGGGTATGTGTTCTTCACCTAGAATTTATTATATTCCATAATTTTGACTTTATTTTTATCATCTAATTTGTGTTTTAGGTCGAGGAAAATGGGGATTTTTAAGAAAACTTTCAAAATGTAAAATGATGATTTGAAGGATCAAATAATATCGGAATTTGATAATTTTAGTATGATTGAACTCGTATCGGAATGGATGTTCGGGTTTTGTAAACTTTATCGGGTTTCGAGGTGCAGGCCCAGGGAGTTGACTTTTGTTGACCTTTTTTTGCAAATCGTATAAGAATCATAACTTTGTTAATTGAAATTATTTTCTCTTGCATTGTTTGATGTATCCAAGTCGTATTTGACTAGATTGAGCCGAGTGGTGGTGAATTGGTAAAGGAAAAGTTAAATTGAGTATTGAGTATGCCGAATTGAAGAAAGTGTCTTGTCTAACTTTGTGTGGCAGAAACCACCCCTTAAGAATTGAGTTAATTGTGCTATCTTGTTATGTGAAAGTCGTGTACGCAAGGTCACGAGTGAGTACATGGTCTATATGTGGTTTTTAGATTGTCTATTATTTTTCCATGCCTTTGATTAAATTGTCATAACATGATGTATCTCGTTGCTAGTCTACTCTTACATGCTTTAATTGTCGTTGTTACCACTTATTGTACCTCCTACTTGTTGTTTGGCCCGCTTATGCCTTAGCTGAAGTTATTACCTTCGTTATTGTCTTGTTACCTCTTAATTGTTGAGTTCTTCTATGACTATGTGCATATATGCTACATGTCTAAATTGTTGTGATTGTCTGCCTTGTTATCACATGCCTTACATGTCTTGTCATTTTGTAAAGGTTGTTGTTTTCCTTTGATTTTACGTGGTTCCCTTGTTGTCGTTTACTAATACCCTTGATTGTAGAAATTATGGTAAATTTAGTTATTAAATTGTTGTTGTTGATTTAAATTATTGCACAGGGGATCGGGTTGCACGTCGCAACAGGCGAAATAAGGGAGGTGGCGGAATAAGGGAGGATATTGATATTATACGGTGGGGTCCGCGGGTTGCGCGCCGCAACATGTGAAATAAGGGTACATTGTTATGGTAAAATAAGGGTGAATTGTGATATTGATATATATGATGGGATCGGGTCGCGCCGCAACATATTATGTTCATTGTTATGATATTGATATTGTATGGTGGGATCAGATTGCACGTCGCAACATGTGAAATAAGGGTCAATTAATATGGTGGAATAAGGGTGACTTATGATATTGATATTATATGGTGAGATCGGGTTGCACGCCGCAACATATCTTGTATTTTGGTATTCCATGTTTTATTATGTTGGCTTCTGTTCCTTCGTACGAGACTCTGATAATCCGTATTTCTGGTTTTCACTGCGTTCTGAGGATCGAGTTATTGTCGTTGACTTATTTCCTTATCGTCATTCCTGAGCTCTTTTCCTAATGCTATTATTCTGGTAAATTGATTTTTAAGGTGAATTTACTACGTTGAGTCATTACCTCCTGCCCTGCTGAGTTGTTAGTAATATAATGATTTAAAATAAAAGAGTTAATATCATGCTACCTTGTGTGACTTCTAAGTTAAGACTCGCCGTATATTTCGGTATTTACTATTTCTGATAGTTGTTATATTTTATTTCAATTGATTTCTCAATTTAATATCCTTAACCTGTTTGAGGTTTTTATTCACTTAAAAAGAAATCCTTACTACGTTTAAATTTAATAAAATCTATATTAAATTCAATAGCTTATTCGGTGTTGTATTTTATTTAAAAATGTTATTTTCTTCACTCAAATGGTTTCTAAAATAAACTCATATTTCTTATTGATTTTCCTACTTGGTCTAGAAACTGTATTATTACTTTATGATATATGAATGGAATCTCTTGAACACCTTAATTAGCATGTGACACGAATATGATGTACTAAGTAGCACGTGGATTTTTACGTGCAAAGTGAGATGGAAATAAGTGGGCACAAGGTGCCATGTGTGTTAAAAGTTTGGAAGTTATGATTATGATATGAGATTACGAGGATTGGGATTGTTGAGATGGTGTATTAGAAACGATTCGATTGGTTGAGTTAACATTGTTTTCTCTATTTGAACTCATTTATGCTTCATATGGACCCCAATTTTGTTGTTGTTTAATTACTTGGTTAATTCTCGTTGCCATTCGTGTTTTCCTGTTATTGTTACTGTTGTTTGCAATTTTATATCCTTCTGCTATTGGTATTACTTTGTTAGTCCTTTCTTGTTAGATTTAGGTTAAATCATGCAGGTTATATATAGTCGGTAGTGTCTTGACCTGGCCTTGTCACTACTCTACCAAGGTTAGGCTTGATACTTACCGGGTACCACCGCGGTGTACTCAAACTAAACTTCTGCACATCTTTTTGTGCAGATCCAAGTACTTCAAATCGAGTTGGATTGAGACTTGTGCTTGGTGAGGTTGGAGACTTCAAGGTACACATGTTGGCGGTTCGCACGCTCCGAAGTCACCTTTTGTTGTATTTATTTCCATTGTTTCATTTTATTCCGGAACAGTGATGTATTCATTATATATAGTTATTTATAGAAAGGCTTATTACTTGTCGTACCAGTTTTGGGATTGTAAATTGTATAAAGATTTCTTTTTCGAAATTGTTCGATATTAGCAAACATTGTCGTTATTTCAGTTAATATTAGGTTTACCTAGTTTTAGAGACTAGGTTCTATCACGACTCGTTCGGAGGGATTTTGGGTTGTGGCATACATGAATATAATCGGGGTCATAAACCCCTTATATTGATACCCGACAAAAATGAACGATGTATCTGAGATCGGATACGCTAAAGCAACGTACCCTGGATCAAGCATGGCTTCTGGACCTCGGAAGGCACAGTGAGTGTTATGCATGACATACAGGGGGCCTTAATATTCGCCTCAACTGGATATTACGGCGCGAATCCCATTCAATATCAATTATAGATCAACAATTATCGGAAAAATAAGATTTTTTCTTTTTTAGACTTGTACTAGGACTAAAATTCTCCTACTATATAAAGTGGAATTTTTTCTTTGATCTGACTCATTGTAACACGCAATTCAAAACAATAAAGTTTACTTTTGTCTTCTATCTACTGTTCAAGACATTACTTGTTTGTTCTTTTCTTCACTCACAACCAAACTCATATCGAGGGTCCAATCGAGGACGAGTTCCACTATTCAATCTAAGATCAGGCTTGGTCATTACATTGCAATTAGTTTGATCGTTTATTTTGTCTTTAATCCATCTATCTGCTAGTTCTTAATTATTCGTATTGAAGTAAACCACATATCCTTTAAACCGCGTACAAATTTAATTATTACTCATTTTTTGGGGTAAACAGTTTGGCGCCCACCGTGGGGCAAAGTATAATAGTGGTGATTTGATACGAATCTCCATAACACACCCTATATTACGCTTGTTCTTTGAAATTTTAAATTCCAGGTCATCCTAAGAATGTCAAACTCTCAGTCTGCTCACTTGAACGTTGATGCGGAGTCAAGACATTACGGTGAAAATAAAAATGTGGTGCCCAGTAATGATGTGCTTCCTGCGGATCCCAATGGTGTCCCAACCGCCGACCCGGTCGATTCTAACTCGCAGGTGGCCATCAACATCAATTTGCCAACTGACCCTGAAAATAGTGTTTGCGGGGGACCCCGACCAACGGCTTGAGAAGCGCCCGAGGATGAAAGTGACGGGGTGATCCTACGATTGATTTTTGAAATGTTACAGGCTCATCAAGCAGCAATAACAAAACTACAGAACCAAAGCCACGTCCCTAAGGGTCGAGCCCGGACAATCCTGGGAAAATACTAGGAGAAACGAACAAGCTGCCGTGAGACTGGGTGAAGCCGAGCCCAGAGAAGCTTCAGAGGTAATGATGATGCTCGATGCATTAAAAAAATAGGTGGAGTCAGGCGAGAAAAATTTTGAAGCCAACGACAAGAAGATGGAAACAAACAACTCCAGGATCGATCAGATTTTGGGGGCACCTTCAATACTGAAGGGACTGGATTCCAAAAAAATTATCCAAAAGCCCTTCCCCCGAGCACGACACCAAAGCCAATCCTGAAGAGATTTCAAATTTCTGACATTCCCAAGTATAATGAGACCTCCTATACATGCGCAATCAAACAGAATAACTTGGAATATGACGAAATCCAGTCGGTGTTGCTGAAAAAAGTTTGAGAAAACTCTGTCCAAGGGGGCAATGATATGGTATCATAATTTGCCTCCCAATTCTATTGACTCGTTTGCTATGCTTGCAGATTCCTTTGTAAAGGCCCATGTCGAGACCATAAATCCATACTTTTTCAAGGTCAAACAAAGAGTTAACGAGATGCTTAGGGAGTTCGTGTCAAGATTCCAGATGGAACGGATGGATCTGCCACCGGTTGCGGATGATTGGGTCATTCAGGGGCTCAACCCCCAAAATTTTGTGGCCTCTCAACAGCTAAAACAAAATTTGGCGGAGTACCTAGCGGCGACCTAGGCCGACGTCCACAACTGGTACCAATCAAAGATCAGGGTCGAAGAAGATCAACCCGGGGCTTCTTCTAGATCTGTTAACCTGTCAGAACCGATGATAGATCTAAGAGAGTCATCAATCATGAGCCAAGGCCGGTCCGAGATCGATATCATCCATACAACGCGGATCGAAGGGGAAACAAATGCGGGCATCTACTAACTAGGAACGAGAAAAAAAGTGATCGAGGGCCGAACGGCCAAGGCCTGATGAGCAAGAGCAGTTTTGACAAGTCGCTTGGGAGTAGGGAAGCACCAAGATTGTAGGAATACGATTTCAATGTGGACACTGAAGTAGCCCTGACCATTGCAGTCTGACGCTACCCAGAGAGATACTAATTTAATGGGTAAGTATCACGGCACTCACGGTCATAGGATCGATTATTGCCAACAATTAAGAGAAAAATTCGCTCGATTTGTCAACAATAGGCCCCACCAAGAGTTCCTAAGTGAGCGAGCCAAAAACCATTTCAGAAATAGGGACGCCAACAAACAGGTCAAACAAGAGGAGCCTTAGCACGTGATCAATATGATCATTGGGGGAGTCGAAGTCCCTCAAGGACCAATGATAAAACACACTAAAGTGTCTATTACGAGGGGAAAACGCACCCGAGATTACATTTCGGAGGGAGCTATCTCGTTCAGCATCGAAGATGTCGAGGGCATCATACATCCTCACAACGATGCACTGGTAATATATGTACTTATCAATAAATCTCGGGTTAAACACGTGTTTATTGATCAAGGTATCTCGACCAACATCATCAGATTCAAGGGTCGTAGAACAACTGGGTTACATGATCAAATTGTATCGACGGTCCGAGTATTAAATGGGTTTAATATGGCATGCGAAACCACGAAATGAGAGATAACTTTGCCAGTAAACAATGTCAGGACAACCTCAAAAAATGAAGTTCTACGTGATCGAAGAGGATATAAGGTATGACGTTTTATTCGGAAGGCCGTAGGTCCACAACATGAGGGCGGTACCTTCGACCTAACACCAAATCCCACGCTTGGGGAGTCAACACGGTCTACGGAGAACAGCCGACCGTAAGGGAAATATTTGTTGGCGATGAGGTGATCCCGACACCCATGGTCTCAACATCAAGAAGCGAGGAACCAACCATTAAAGAAGAGACTAAATAGCAATCAATGATACCGGCCTCAGACGAACCGGAGAAACAGGAAGAATGAGGAGCGGATGATGAGGACGATTACAGTGTCCCGAGATCATTCATAACTCCTGATAACACCGACGCCACCAAATCAACAGTCGAAGAGTTGGAGAAAATTATATTAATCGAGCACTTACCGGATCGAAAAGTATACATGGTCACCTGGTTAATCCCCAAGCTTAGGAAAAAACTTATTGATTTTCTTAAAGCTAATGTCGAATATTTTTCTTGGTCCCATCTAGACATGACAGGGATCCCACCGGGGGTAACCACTCACAAGATGAGTTTGGATCCAAAGTTCCGTCCGGTCAAGCAGAAGAGAAGGCCACGGTCCGAGATGAAATTCGTGTTCATCAAGGATGAGGTATCCAAACTTCTAAAAACAGGTTAAATCCGGGAAGTTAAATACACGAATTGGTTAGCTAACATAGTGGTAGTACCTAAAAAGGGAAATAAACCGAGGATGTGTGTAGATTATAAGGATCCAAACAAAGCATTCCCAAATGATTATTTCCCTTTGCCTAACACCAATTGAATGATCAACGCGACTGTCGGGCATGAGATACTCAATTTTATCGACGCCTACTTTGGGTACAACCAAATTCGGATAGACCCGGACGACCAAGAAAAGACTTCTTTCATAACAAAGTTCGGCCCCTACTGCTATAACATAATGTCATTCGGATTGAAGAATGTCGGTGCCACTTACCAATACCTAGTAAATCGGATGTTCGAAGAACAAAAAGGAAAATCAATGGAAGTTTATATTGACGATATGTTGGTCAAGTGTGCATTTGGGATCGATTCAAGAAAATTTCTCGAGCTCGTGATATCTAATCGAGGGATAGCGATCAACACCAACAAAACAAAGGCCATAGAGGACATCACCGTAGTCGACAACGTCAAGTCAATTCAAAGATTGACCGGGTGGATAGCCGTGTTGAGCCGGTTCATCTCGAGATCATCATATAAGAGGCATTGGCTCTTCTCGCTATTGAAAAGGAAGAACAATTTTTCTTAGAATCTGGAATGCCAGCAATCTTTGGAAGAACTCAAGCGATACCTGTCGAGCCCCCTTTTGCTACACACTCCGAAGGCAGACGAACAAATGTACCTTTACTTGGCGGTTTCCGAGGTGGCGGTAACTGGTGTCCTAGTCCGAGAGGAAAAAGGTACACAATTTCCTATTTATTATGTTAGTAAAACCCTAGGCGATGTCGAAACAAGGAATACTCACCTAGAAAAGTTAGCGCTCGCCTTACTAAGCGCTTCTAGGAAACTAAAATCGTACTTTCAATGTCACCCATAAGTGTCGTGACCTTTTACTCGACGAGGAATGTCATGCATAAGCCCGAGCTCTTAGGCCGGCTGGACAAATTGGACATATAAATTAGCGAGTACGATATCAAGTACAAACCTTGGACTACCATGAAGTCTTAGATTTTGGCAGACTTTGTGGTTGACTTTATGCCGACCTTGATAATCGAATTCGAAAAGGAATTGTTGCTCACTTTGGGGGCTAATTAGGGGATCTGGACCCTATTCACGGATGGTGCATCCAACGTGAAGGGGTCCGGGCTCGGTATCGTACTAAAACCTACTGGGGCAGCGTAATTAGACAGTCTATTAGAATTTTAAAATTGACTAACAATAAAGCCGAGCATGATGCTATAATTGCATGCCTGTAACTGGATAAGAGCCTCGAGACCGAAGTGATCGAAGCCAAATGTGACTCTTTGATCGTCGTAAATCAAGTCAATAGAACGTTCAAAGTAAAAGAGGAACAATTGCGGAGGTACTTGGACAAATTGCAGGTAATCCTACACCAATTCAAGGAATGGACTCTGCAACACGTACCTCGAGATCAAAACAGTGAAGCCGATACACTGGCCAACTTGGTGTCGTCTGTCGACTCCGATGAATTCAACTTAGGGGCACTAGTGCAATTGATGAATTCGGTGGTAGAAGAAGTTCACACCAAAGTAAACTCGACAAGTTCAATTTGGGGTTGGAGAAACAAATACATAGACTACCTAAAGACCGGAAAACTGCCATTGGATCCCAAGGAAACGAAAGCCCTGCGCACCAAAGCTGCCAAGTTTAGTTTAGTCGAAGGGAAATTATTTAGAAGGTCCTTCTTCAGCCCACTGGCTAGATACTAAGGCCCGGGAGAGACCAACACGCCATGCGGGAAGTCCACGAGGGCACTTGCGGGAACCACTCGGGGGCAAAATCCTTGGTTCAAAAGTTGATCAGAGTCGGCTACTTATTGGAATGAAATGGAGAAGGATACAAAAGACTTCGTACAAAAATACAATGAATGCCAAGGACACGCCTCAATGATTCATCAACCGGGAGAGATGCTCCACACGATCCTGTCGCTGTTGTCGTTTTTGAAATAGGGAATGGATATCGTCGGTCCTTTACCATGGTCTCCAGGTAAGGCCCAATGCATACTACTTATGACCGATTATTTTCTAAATGGGTCGAGGCTTAGGCGTTCAAGAAGGTCCGAGAGAAGGAAGTCGTTGACTTCATCTAGGATCACATAATATGTCGATTTGGGATCCCGGTCGAGATCGTTTGCAACAGCGAAAAATAATTCGGCGGCAGCAAGGTAAGTATGACTTTCGAAGACCATAATATTAAGAAGATATTATCAACGCCTTACCACCCTAGTGGAAACGGGAAAGCAGAATTGACGAACAAAACTATAATCTAAATCTGGAAAAAAAAAAAATCGATCGGTTCAAAAGGAAAGTGGAAGGAAATCTTGCTCGAAGTGTTGTGGGCATACTGTACGACTTCGAAGTCAAGTACCGGGGCAAACTCGTTCTCTCTAGTCTATGGAGCGAAAGCCTTGATGGTAGGGGAACCGAGCCTCGGGTTCCAGTATGCTACCGAAATGTCAAACCGTTGAGGCCATGGCCACGAGCCTGGAATTATTATACAAAAGGGGGGAAGCCGCCCTTGTCCAGTTGGTCGCCCAAAAGCAGCGACTAAAGAGGTCCTATAATCGAAGAGCCAACCTTCGACATTTTCAAGTCGGGGGCTTGGTGTTAAGGAAAGTAACGTTATACACCAGGAACCCAAACGCCATGAAACTGGGACTGAATTGGGAAGGACCATATAGAGTTTCCGGAATAACCGACATAGGCTTGTATAAACTTGAATCTGGAAATGGTGTACAACTACCGAACAACTAGAACGTGGAACACTTAAAGCGGTACTACTTCTAAGGTACAAACTCAATTCTCTTTTTTAATTTCGTTATATTACGAACTAACTTATGCAGGTACTCGACCAAGGGCAAACGTGATTATTAGGTCTGAAAGCACGTGTTGTGCTCTTTTTCCCTTTAATCGATTTTGTCCCGAAGTAGGTTTTTCGGCAAGGTTTTTAATGAGGCAACAATAAAACATGCTACATTAGTTTGGAAGACCGACCTTAAACCAGAATTGATGATCGTTTGCACCAAACTAACAGTATTCGAGTCCTCACAAGTTCGGCCTCAAATACTAGGGGCCATTACCCATAGATCGAGATCTTTAGAAAGGGAAAACTTTATATGTCAAAATACAAGGCTTAGTGGTTAGGATTCATTGTAAGGGTCAAACGGTCAAATGAACCGTGCCAAGTATCCCACTCTAGCCATGGAACAAGGCTTATGTGCCTCCGACTATGTACCCTATATATAAAACAGTGAAAGAAATTTTCGCTTCCCTTATACTTTATTACTACGCATTTCGCTTCGTCGATGCTTCACAACGGATCTGAGATCCTAAAGCCCTTGGGCTACCCCGACTAGGGGACTGTCGTCTGATAAGGAAATTGAACAGCCTGGGCTATCGAATCCCGGAGGCACCAAGCCTATTGGGCATTGCTCGAATATGAAAGGCTATAGTCACCCCAAAACGGCTCAGAGATGTCCGAAGTTCGTATTTAGAAAGTAAGGCCCTCACGTATAATCAAAACCTATTAAAGGGTTACCTTCGGCAAACACATCGTCATATACGACTAAAACACTTAAGCATATTAAAGGCTTTCGATTTTATCAGATGGTTTGAGGACACAAGAAATCCAAAGTTGCCATCGAAATCGGGCTCCATTCGGACCTCCGAAAGAACGGATGCTCTAGAATACATTTAATTCTATGCTAAGACATTAGGAAAAACAAATAAAATATGCAATAATTGATGATGAAAAGTAAAACATGATGTTGCCGAAGGGAAAATTTCATATATATATCAAAAAATATTTACAAAGGCACGATAAATCAGCCTCAAGATAAACAAGAAAGAAAAAATTCAAAAGGAAAACAAAAAAAGAACTAAGGCATCTACGCTTGATCTTCATCAGAGCTCGACTCAGCATAGGAACCGTCGGAACCTTCGAAACATTCAGAGCCTTCGGGATCATAGAGTTCCTTTGCCTTGGCCTCGAGCCGCTTGGATTCTTTGATCTCGGTCGACATGTCAAAACCTCCGGCGTGAGCCTCCTCGAGGGTCTCCCTCCGGGATATCCACTTTACATACTCAGTCTTCATCTTTAAGCGTGCCTCAGCTATCTTTACATAATCATTATACTGGGACAATATTTCCTCGACTTCAGAGGAATCAATCGAAGTTTCCACCAATTTGGACTTTAGCACGGTATATTCCTGGCCAAGGGCATCCCTTTTCGTGACAGCTGAATTCAACTATTCCCGGAGGTCGTCATTTAGCTGTGACCAATTGTCGGCCTTGTTTTTTTCCACCCGGAGCTGGTCGTTGACTGGTGCTAGCTCCTCTTTTGTGGCCTCTTTTTCCGAAACCAGCAGGTCCATCCTGCTCCTCAACGCCTCGGTCGTGGTCTTGACCTCATCCATCTCGGCCTGAAGCTGGTCAATCAAGACTATCTTCTCTTGGACCTACGAAGTTGCGTCGTTAGTCATCACGAGTAGCTTCTCATTTTTAGCCTCAAAGATCCGTACCTTCTCGACCAGATTGGCATGCTCCCATTTTACGAACGAGGCCTATTTCTGTGCCTTTTCCAGCTCGACTCAAATAATTTGGAGGTCCTTGAAGGCCTCATCTTGTTATTCGCTGAGAGCCATGTACATGTCCTTCTTTCGGGCCTGATCTTTGAGCTCGAACTCGAGTTGGCTGATTTCTATTTGGGACCGAAGGAAGCTTTCATGGTGGAGTGATAAGTCGGGATTTTGACTACTTATTAGCACCTTTTAGCTTTTGTTTTAGTCCAAAAGCGTTTAATTGTGTTTCCGAAAACTGATGAAATGTGCTTAATTGCAGGAATATTGGAAGATGAACTCCCGAGATGAAATCCAACTCAAGAAGGAGTAATATGAACTCAAAGACATAAAAGGCACAAAAGCTCAGAAGTGCGGACTGCAGAATATCATCTGCGACCGCAGATGATTAAGGGAAATCTAGCAGAGTTTGGTGCAAAGTGCGGTCCGCACACGAATTGTGCGGCCGAAAAAGCTGTGCCAGGAGCAAAGTTCAGAGAATGTGCATTCCAAGTCCATCAAAAGTGCGGACTGCACAAGAATTGTGCGACCGCAGAAGAAGAGCTATGCGGTTGCAAATGTAAAAGTGCGGATCATAGAAGAGCAAAGTGCGGCCACACATGTGAAAGTGCGAACCATAGAAAGAGTTCCATGCGGCCGTAGATCCGAATTATGCGGCCGCACACTTCCAGTCCAGACAAGTTGAAGAAAAGTGCGGACCGCACATAGAATTATGCGGTCGCAGAATCTCCCGAAGGGCATTTTGTCTGAAATTTCTAGCCCTATATAAATAGTCAAGTTTCACATTTTTAGGTCAACTTTTGACATCATATGCTACAATAACCGTTTTCTTTTGCTCTGTTTAGTAGTTTTTCATATTTTGAGCTATTTTAACTTAGATTTTATCATTTTAATCTTGCAATATGAGTTTAATTATTATTTCTTTTTTTTTTCTTTTTCTTCAATTTCAAGCATGAGTAGCTAGATATTTACTAGGGTTGTGACCCAACCTTAGTGTGTAAACCCTATGGGTGTTTAATTTAATGCTTGTTTACGGTTGGGTGTTTATTATTTAGCTTTGTGCTTGCTTTTATTTGTGGAATTAATGGTTGCAAACATTAGTTCATGCCTATTTGACTTGGTCTCTACTTGAGAAAGAGAGACTTAGTCTAGGAAAACTTGGCTAACAAGAAATTGAGTCAATCGAGAGATTGATAATCCCAATTAATGTGTTCACCCTAGAGATAGTAATAATCTGACTTGAGCTTTTATCAACCATTTTGTTCAATACCCATTTGGAATTGAGCAAGCCAAATTGGGCAAATCACTATATGGCCGAGAGGTATTGAGTGGGTAATTGAGTATTGATAGCTATAACACACCCCGATCAATAAAACAAGTATTAAAGTTTATATTCCATTAGGCAAACACCTAAGTAAAGGTCATAGCCCTAGGCTTTTTACAACATTTGAAAAAAACAACAAAAACAATCTCTTAGTTTTATTTCCCAACTTGCAATTATAGTTTTAAATTAGACTTTAAAACAACCAAATTTTGTGGAAGTGTAAATCGAGATAATCAAACTCACAAGTTACAATATATACTACTAACTCTCATCTATGCGAAATTTGACCCCGACTCGTGTTGGGTACTATTATTGCATCGACCGTTTTCATAACTTTGAATTGAGGTGTGAAATTGGATGAGATCATGGAGCACCGAACTAAAAAACATCAAGGTCATTACAACATGTTAAAACCAAGCAAAATTCACAAAGGATACAAGGGGTAGACACCTTACCCGGTTCAATGTCTGTTGCGCCTCGTTGAAGAGGCTCGATGTGCCTGCTTCATTCATATTCACCTGGTCCTCCTTTATCACCAGGCAAAAAAGATAGTTGGCCACACCCACTAGGGCAGACAGCGCCCTGGGCGTCTGTCGAGATAGTAAGAACGACCATTCTTTTACGATCGAAATCCACATTCGGGGCAGGGAACTGCCTCACTAGCTTCAGGCTCGAGCTCGGCTCTCCCGCCCCCGATGGCACGCCCTTTTATGGGACCTCTAGTTGAGCAAGCACAGAATAGTCCTCCAATGCGCTCATGTCCATGCCGTTGAAGAACATGTGGAGGGCACCATTTACACCCCGTGCCATCTCATTTGGTTTTTTCTTTGTCGGTGTGAGCCTCCCCGAGCATGGACTCACCATGGGAATGGGCCTCCCACATTCCATTCAAGAGCTCGTGCCATTCGCGCTCGAAGTATGACATTTGTTTGCAAATCCCCTCGATCAACTCCTTTAAGAGGGGGACTGCATTGGGAACTTGGGCGACTGTTGCACAACGATAGATGCATGCAATTAGAAAAAAGAATAAAAGGAAATAATAAGCACTCGAGAAGGAGAAGACTTACGGGATGAGTTCCACTCTTCAAGGAACCGTAGAATTTTAGGGGGAAATGAGGTCTTCGATTTTCACCCAAATGAAACTCTCCTGCAACCTCGATCTTCATCGATGCTCAAGAATGGAGCTTTACTTTCTCGACGAACAAGCTTGATCGGCCCCCCTCGGAAGATTTGGGGATTGTAGAGATGAAGCAAATGATCGAGGGTGAACCGAGGTGCTTCGGTGTTGTATATGAAGTGGCGGAGGAGGATTACAATCCTCCAAAAGAACGGGTAAATCTGCCCAAGGCATACTTCGTACCTTTTGCATAAAGAATTATAGGGTCCACCAGGGCAAGCATGAAGCGTTAAGTGTAAACAATTTGATACCCCTCCATGTGAGTGGTGATATCTTCATTAGGCTCAAGAACAACCACCCCCTTGCCCTCCTAGTTGAGTCCACCCAAACTGTGGGGAGTGTGTCCTCAGTAACGGATCATATGTACCTCCATAGTCCTTCGCCTCGGCCCTGTTGACTGGAGGCCTTCTCGACTTTAAAGTCATTTTAAATAGAGCAGCCCCGGGAATAAACTCTTCAAGTAAGGATCCGGGACCACCTTAGGAATGGTCGCCTCGACGTCCGTGGCTGAGTTGGAAGTTGAAGGGTCAGTTTGCTGAGGCACATATTTGAAAGTTTTTACCATCGAATTCTAGAAAATATGAAGGTTTGAAGAAAGATTTGAAGGTTTGAATATGGTTCGCTGACCCGTCAACTCGGTTGTAACGTACGAAAGAAGGAACCATGGTTAATTTATCTTCCCATCGCTTTGATAAATCTATTCTCTGGAAAACGAGGGGACTATTTGTATACGGATAAAATCGGGGGTAAAGTTCCCCGCAATTCCTCGTTAAGAAGGGAATCATGGATAGACATGATCATAATCGGGGTCATGAACCCCTCATATCGAGACCCACGAAAAATGAACGATGTATATGAGATTGCACACGGTACGATGACGTACCTCGGACCAAGCATGGCTTCTGGACCTCGAAAATGCGATGAACGACTATGCCTGACGGATAAAGGGCCGTAATATTCACTCTCAACTGGATATTACAGCGCGAATCTTGTTCAGTATCAATTATAAATCAACAATTACCGCGAAAAGAAGTTATTTTTACCCTTTTTAGACTTGTACTATTACTGAAATTCTCTTACTATACAAAGGGAAAGTTTTTCTTTGATCTGACATATTGTAACACGAAATTCAAAGCAATAAAAAATTACAATTTTCTTCTAACAGTTGTTTAAGGCATTAATTATTTGTTCTTTTCATCACTCATGACCGAGCTCGTACCGAGGGTTTAATCAAGGACGAGTTCCACTGTTCAATCTTAGATCAGGCTTGGTCATTATATTGCAATTGGTTTGATCGTTTATTTCATCTTTAATTCATCTATATGTTATCCTTAATTATTCGTATTGAAATTAAATCACGTATCCTTTAAACCGCGTACAAATTTAATTATTACTCATTTTTGGGATAAAGATTATCCTCAATGTAAGGTGTGCTAATTGTACATTCTTGCAAAATGTGATTTTCTTTAATCTTGTCTAATCTTACGTGACGGTACATTCATCTTGGCATCCGCATCTTTGTGAAACTCATTTATAAATTTTATAAATGTGTTGTACTTTGGAAGCCCGTCGTTCACTCCCATATATCATTGTTAATTTTCCAACCATTCTATAAAAGTACCTTTCGCTTTGGTATATATCCTTTTAAGTTTCTAAAATACATTATCAAAATGTTGCTCAAAATCGGAGGTAAATATGTATAGAAACTTATTTGTATCGGATGTTTACCTCAAAACATATAACATATACGTGCATAAGGTCTAATTATTTAGAGCAGAACACTAAATTTGTTGGTTAGCTGATATTAATTGTATTTGCTAGCCAGAAGGTGTATAATATATTTTTTAACATATATATATTAAAATTTCTTGTCTTTTCTGAGCCGATAGTCTATTGAAAGTAACCGCCCTAGCTGCATTAGGCAGGGTAATTGTATATATGGCTCAACTGTATTTGTTATGGTGGTCATACACACTAGTTACATATAAAGGATGCCCTTCCCGCCATTTGTTCCCTAGGCCTTCCCGATACGAAGCGCGAAGAGAGAGAGAGAACTGAGACTATAGAATTGTACTTCAGTGCCGTCAGCTCAATTGCGATATCAATCTTCACTCTTCGGTGGAATCGGCGCGTGTAACTCTCAAGAAAAATGGAGGATAGGGTTCCGACGACAGGGAGGCCGAAGCGTCTAGAAGCGGGTATTATTTCAAAAATCCGACTGGAAAACTTCATGTGCCATAGTAACCTCGAGATCGATTTCGGTGATTCCGTTAATTTCATTACTGGCCAGAACGGAAGTAAGTTCTCTGTTCCTCTTACTGCGTTTATGTTCCGTTATGTTCTCGTTTCCCCCCTTTACCGTAATGGAAATTGCATAAAGTCACTGAGTTCCGAGTGCCTCTGCACCCACCATTATTCCTCTGTGAGAATGCACGCGGACTTAGTATAAATATTTTTTTTCAAAATTTATGTGGCCTAGTGGTCAATAATGAAGTAAGAGGAGAACCATAAAGTATTCAAGTTCAAATCCTGGCGGATGCAAAAAATACTACTTCTTCTGTTCCAATTTATCTGGCGTGTTTGACTTGGTACGAAATTTAAGAAAGAAATAAAACGTTTGAAACTTGGAGTCTAAAATAAGCCACACATATATGTGTGGATGTACATCATGTTTAAAGTTAAATTGTTCTTAAATAAGGAAGTATGATATTCTTTTTGGACAGACTGAAAAACAAGTATGACACATAAATTGGGACAGAGGGAGTAGATGATTTCTTCCCATTTGCTCAAGCCTTGGTGGACTGAGTTACTCGGTATCTGTGCTGATGGGAGATTGCAGGTGCCTGGTATAATATTCGAGGAGCCAGCAATCCGAACTCCAGATTGATAAAAAAAGAGTCGCTATTACATATTTTTTCCAGAATTAAAAAGGCTAGTAGTAGGTACACCATGCTATTGAGTGCAGACTTGGTAAAAATTTGATTTGCTTATAATTTATCTGCTATTGCCTTAAATCTAGTTTGCTTTGCAAAGCAGGAGTACAACTTCCCCAGATTCATTTTCCCCTAGTGTATGCGCATAGTCCTAATTGAAAATGCGCTCGTACTTGTCTGCTCTACCTGGGTGCAGGGAATTGCAGATAGGTGGTTCACTCTTAATTAGTGGGGTGTCAGGTTGGGATTAGAGTGGCAGTTTGAGGCGCACAGCAAAGGGAATCCTGTTGTCAGCCTTTAGTATATGACTTGAGACCGGCCCTCAAGAGTGTGGCCTAGCGGTTGATGAAGTGAGAGGAGAACCATGAGGTCAAAGTTTCAAATTTCAAATCTAGGCAAAAAACACTAGGTGATTTCTTCTCATCTGCTTAAGTAGAGTTACCTAGTACTTGTGCTTGTGGGAGTGAGCATATATCCGGTGGAATTTTTCAAGGTGTACGCAAGCTGGCGCGTACACCACCATCGTAAAAACAATACCTTGAGACTAAAGAAAAATTTACTATGTGTGAATCATTGACTAAGTTGGTGTTTGCTTTCTTATCATTTCCATGATGTGGCTTGAGAGGATCTATTTGTAGTTTTTGTACTGGTTTTTGATTGGTGTAGGTGGAAAAAGTGCTATACTCACAGCATTATGTGTAGCATTTGGGAGCCGTGCTAGAGGCACACAAAGGGCCAATACACTAAAGGATTTTATAAAGACAGGCTGCAGGTTTGTTATTGTTTGATTCTTACCTCGTTCTGTTTTACAAAGAAGCATTTACTGTCCTCTATTTGTGGATTGTGTTAAAAGCTTTTGAGTTTGTCTTCTGGTTTTAAATTACTGTTAGAACTTAGAGCTGATGAAGATAAGCTTTAGAGGAAATGCCCGTATGATGTGATTCATGGATAAAACAGAAAGTTAAATATAGATTAATATCTTCAGTATATACCCATGATATGGAGGCTTGAAAGTCGAATGATTCTTCTTAATTTATCAAAAAAAGAAAACATTGAATGAATATATCCACAAAAAAAGTTTTGTTTTCTTTCTATATGTAAAAAAATGGAAACAGACAAATGGATTCATATTTCATACAACAACAACCCAGTAAAATTCCACCAGTGGGGTTTGGGGAGAGTAGAATGTAGGCAGACCTTACCCATACCCGGAGGAGTAGAGAGGCTGGCTCCGGGAGACCCTTGGCTCTGACCACAACACAAACCAGAAAAATAATATCAGCAACGTGAGAGACAGCAAGTAACACAAATATTATGCAAAAGTGTGAAACACAACATAAACTGCTAGCAGTGCTAGACAAAACATTATCATACTAGCCGGTACAAAGAGAAAAACCGGGACAAAGAGGAAAAGCGCTTGACTCCCCCTTAATATACCAACCTAATGCTCGACCTCCACATCTTCCTACCAAGAGCCAGTCCTCAAAAATCTGGAGCCGCGTCATGTCCAGTCTGATCACCTCGCCCCAATACTTCTTAGGCCGCCCTCTACCTCTTCGCGTACTTGCCAAAGCCAATCGCTCACACCTCCTAACCGGGGCATCTAGGCTTCTCCACTGCACGTGCTCGAACCATCTAAGCCGCGCTTCCCGAATCTTGTCGTCCACCGGAGCCACGCCCATCCTCTCCCGAATATCTTCATTCCTAATCTTATCCAGCCTAGTGTGCCCACACATCCATCTCAACATCCTCATTTCTGCTATTTTCAATTTCTGGATATGTGAATTCTTGACTGACCAACACTTAACCCCATACAACATGGACGGTCTAACCACCGCTCTATAGAACTTACCTTTGAGTTTCGGTGGCACATACTTGTCACACACGACTCCAAACGCTAACCTACATTTCATCCACCCCATCCCAATACGGTGCGTAACATCCTCGTCGATCTCCCCATCTCCCTGGATAATTGACCCTAGGTACTTGAAACTTTCTCTCTTGGGGATGACTTGTGAGTCAAGTCTCACTTCCACATCCGCTTACCCCGTCACGTCGCTGAACTTACACTCCACAATTGAATACATAATATCATAAATATATACCTGGGAATTTCTTTTATTTTCTTAATGAAGTAGGAAATACTATTCAGTCTGGTATTCATCTCATTATGCACCTCTCCTTTAGCAAGATAATCTAAGTTGAATTCTATGTTTGAGTTTCTACTAATGTGCTTATAAGGTGCTGCTAATTTGTATCTATTCACAGCCATGCCCTTGTTCACGTGGAAATAAAAAACCGAGGAGAGGATGCTTTCAAGGCAGAAACTTATGGTGACCTCATAATTGTAGAGCGCAGGATCTCAGAGTCTACCGGTTCTATCGTTCTAAAGAATTACCAAGGTTTTTATTGTGATTTCAATAGCTCTTTCTAGTTGATAGAATATGCTAGTATCTATGAACATATAGAATATGTAAAAGGGCAGCAATCTAAAGTTATGTGATATTAGAAAGCTTATATCTTGCTTTTTACTGAAGATATCTGTTAATTAAGATGTTATTGTCTTGTGTGCTTGCTTATTTTTGCTGAGATGTTCTGTTGAGGAATTCTTTGCATTACAGGACTGATGTAATTAGGTGTTGGTTATTGCTTTTAAAAAATTTCTTGGTAAAGCAAGTTTTTAGTCATAAACCTTTGTCCAACGTCCAGCTGAACCTTGTTTTGTTCCTTGATTTTTCTTTTTTCTGAATTTGGTTTGGCAGTTTGTTAGGGTCTTCCTGAACCTGAAGCACATTGATATGGAAATTCGTATGGATCTCATACTAGCTTTGCTCAACTGTATTTGGGAGTAATTTGTGTTGATATTGGTTGTGTGGCTTGATGAATTTACAATATACTAATTCTCTTTCTATCTGTGTCTGTTCCTCCTTTTAAGTTCCCAACTTTAGGAGTTTAATCAAATTCTTCTGAAATTTGAAGACCAAGTTGGACACCAAGCCTTGCAGCATTTGTCCATCATGTTTTCAGTTTCCAGTTCACAAATTCTAAATCATTGCTTTTCATGTCACATTTGATGATTCATTTAATAATCAAAGTTAAGAAAAGTTCATCAAGCTTCCAATTTATGCTTGTGGAGGCAGAGCTCAACTAAACTATGTTGCCTTGCTTATTATCCTTGGCTCATTGGGCGGAGCTTGTCGATTTCATGCTGGATCTTCTTGTTTTTCCGCATCCTTTTTTCCTTCTTCTAATGGCATTTAACAGGTAAAAAGGTGGCTGCCAAAAGAGAGGAACTCCAAGAACTTATAGTTCATTTCAATGTGAGTGCATGCGTAGACAGAGAATTTGTTCTTAATTTTATTGGTGAAGCTTAAGCTTTACTTCTCCAAAACTGAGAGACTTTTTAGTTTTTATTCCTTAATAAGCACGAATATGAGCAAGTGCAGGGAATCATTGACTTCTTTTTTATACCATTATAGAAATTAGGTGTTCAGTTATTGTGAATTTTTTATTATGCAGATTGATGTGGAAAATCCATGTGTAATAATGAGTCAAGATAAAAGCAGGGAATTCTTACATTCCGGAAATGCCAAAGACAAGTTCAAGGTGAGGGGCTTAATTGCTAACATTATCAGGTGATGCTTGTGTAGTTTGATCTTCCACTTGGTAGCCTTTCCGAGTTTAGAGGTTGGCCAGCATTGTTCGTTGAACTTTGTCTTTTTTCTGTTTCATGTTTTTAGTTTATCAATGACTACTGCTTAATGGAGGGAGATCCTATTTAGTGATTAATCTGCCACTATCATGATACCTTGCAGTTCTTTTTCAAGGCAACACTACTTCAGCAAGTGGAAGATCTTCTGATTGGTATTCAGGTTCAATTGAAAAACGCAAATGAACTAGTTGCTGAACTGGAGAAATCAATAAGTCCTATAGTGAAAGAACTTGATGAGTTGCAAGTAAAGATTAGAAACATGGAACATATAGAGGAGATTTCTCATCAGGTAGACTTGTTGAAGAAGAAATTGGCATGGGCATGGGTATACAGTGTAGACAAGCAGTTACAAGATAAAAGTAAACGGATTGAGGAGTTGAAAGGACGGATTCCCACATGTCAATCTCGAATAGATCAGCATCTTGTAAGTGCTCTGATCTTTCCCTGAGAAAGTTATGCTTAGAGTCATAATGCCTTTGTTATGACCATCTCTAGAAGCTTTCTCCTCTTCTGCATATGCTACCGGAGACTTCTTCATTTCTTTGCTGTAATGTTTATTAGTATGACAATCCTGCCCTTGTTAGAAGTGGCTGGCCTTAGTGCCTTTCTGGAGATGGTGCTATCCTATATATATATATAAGAAAGAAGTGGATAATAAAAAGTAGAGTGTTGTTGTTCTTATTATATTATCAAATGAGAATGAACATCAGTAAATATACAGCGGAGAGATAACATTTTTCAACCAACGACATATCCTAAATTTAACAATGAATTTGAATAATTCTGAAAGCAAATTGAATTTATCGATTGATCTTTCCGCTATTGTCGGACTTCTGTTTCTTTCTTCCTTATGGATTCCTGAAGTAACTAATCTTCCCCTTCCTCGTGTGTAGTAAGATGTTGACTAGTATGCTAAAGAGCTAGCGTTGTATATTGGGATAAAGAAAGATGATCCATCATCTTTGGTTGCATCCCCTGCCTTTGATCTTGTTTCCCCTGGTCTCTCCTACTTCAAAAATGGCAAGTAGCGTGATAACCACTGTCCAGCCATTTTCTTCTGCTTGATCTGCACTGGCTTCAATGGCTGCTTCAACTTTGTCTTTTTTCTGTCAGGCAGATGGAGCAGAAAGGTTATGTTTACTCTTGGGATTAGGAATTTCAATGGCCCTTTATTTAACTTTTATGTATTTGGTTTATCCGAACTTCTCGGGCTGGTCCTCATGTTGTGAGTTCATGGTTATCCAGGCAAAATTTTGTGCTGCCTTCGAATGGGCGTTTTCTGCTGAAAGCTTGGTTCATTTTATTTATTTATTATGGACTTAACTAGCTTTTGGCCTTGCCTGTGGACCTACTTAATCGATGTTTAAAACACCCTACTGTACTTGCTTCCTCTGACTGTATGAATATCTTGTCCTTGCCTCGACTGTGGGACCATCTGACTGCTAATGGCTTCTTCAGGGTTTCCCGGATAGTTTCTTGCAACCAGCTCTCTGTTGTTGCTGCAACCTGTTTTCCATCATGATATTGTTGTGGTTTAATGGGTTGGGCACAATTTAGCTCCTCTCCACCAACAACCAAATACTGTTAAACAAAACATTCCGTCGGCTATTATAACATACTTAGAATGGCTGACTCGTCCATTCCAAGTGAGTAGTTTCACTCGACATGTCCGCTCTTCCACTAATGTGATAGCAACATCAAGGACTCTGTCACACAACTCAACTATTCACCGTAACTGGTCAGTCGTAAGCTAGCAATGCAAACAACAACAACAAAAAAACCAGTGTAATCCTACAAGTGGGGTGTGGGGAGGGTAGTGTGTACGCATACCTTACCCCTAGCTTATGGAGGGGCTGTTTCCGATAATCGTAAGCCAGCAATGCTTATTGCAATAATCTTCTTTTATCTCCTTCGCACATTTCAACCTCCTTGGAAAGGCTTGTGGTCCACTTGGAGGAATGGGTCCCCCAGCTGCCAATGTCCTTGTCCAGTACCCATTTTGCCTTAAATGTTGATGGATTCGAACATTACAACAGCTTCCTTAGTGGAGAAACTCTCAAATTAGGCTGAGGCGTGCTATTACCTTTTCTACATGTGGATATTGTCTCTCAGGCGGTACAACTTGATTGTCAATGTTCTGACTAGACTTGCTTTAAGAACTCCTTTCTCCTTTCTACTTCATCCATAAAGCCTGAGCATATGAAGTAGGCGTTTGGACAATATTTTGTTGAAGTTAAAAAAAGGCTTTTTGAAATTGAAGTTGAAACTAAGTTTGTGGAAGTTGAAGTTGTGTTTGGGAATGAACTTCACTTGAAAATAAGAGGGTGATTTATGATTGGAAATCATTATTTCACTTGAAACACTCCTCAAACTAGCAGTTCAGTATTTCAAATAAACGTTCATGCAAATACTGATGTCTAACCAATATTTGCAATACTGATATATTTGTATATGACGAAACAAGATCGGGTCTTCATTCTTTCCATATTGCATTTTCCTTCTAAATAAAGAGTTGGCCATGCTGTCATAACGGTGCACACAGTGTATGTGATTTTTTCTAGTCTGATTCAGTGGTTTCTCTTATTCTTTTCTCCTTTTGTTTTCAAATATTAAATATCTATATAGCTAGAAGGAATTAGGGTATACATTCTTTCTCTCTCTCTCCCCCATAGATTCATCTAGCTTGAGTCAAATACAGGATAGGTAAGATATTGTTGCTATTCCTTTCTGTACCAACCTCCACTAGTTTGGGATTGAGGCGTTGTTGTTGTTATTGATCTCTTTCTGTACCAAAGTCATAGAAGTCTTGGTGGTTAGGCGGTTATGGTAATTTTACTTGTGACCAGAAGGGATCATTCACAATTTGTCGTTTGTATTCTGTGGTGAAACTTTTGTTTGTGACTATATTTTCTACCCTTCTCTTTCTCTTCTTGCATAGTTCATTTGTTACTTCACATTGCTTGATCATATGATGTCTTATTCCTAGAAAAGCACTAAGCAAACTTGGTTTGGATGACAGAGGAAGATGGAGGAATTGAACGATCAGTTGACCAAGAAGAAAGCTCAAATTGCTCATTTGATGGAAAAGACATCTGAGGTGAGGAGGATGACAGAAGAATTGAAGCAGAGTCTTTCTTCGGTATGTGAGCACTTCTCATATAATTCCGTTTCTGATTTGGATAATGTTATTTGATAAGTATGATGATTGAATGATTGTTTTGTTGTCGTCCTAGTTTTCAGTTTTAGCTGACTCCCAATTCTGCTACTCTTGTTCTTTATACCAAAACAACTATGCCTCAATTCCAAGCTAGTTGGAGTCGGCTATATGAATCCTCATTATCCATGTTCGTCCTTTTAGACCCTGTTTGTTATACTGAAGGAAATTTGTTCCTTTCCTTTGTTTCCTTACGTATTGTCCCTATATAGTTGGGAAATTAAGTTATCACTATGTATATATAGATCACCTTCGGTTGTGAACTATTAATACAAAGTACTTGCCATGTGTTGCTCCTTCGACTGCGTATTTCCTGCTGAAGATGACTGAAATCTGTATATATTCAAATGCTCTTTCTCTACTTCTATCTTGATGCCAAACCTTTCTTTAATATGTGAATTTCGTTTGTTAGGCTACAAAGGAAAAGCTTGAGCTGGAGGAGGAGTGGCGTCGTAGAGGTAATTACATCCAAAAGATGGCAAAACGGGTCAAGATGCTTGAACAACAAATACATGATGTGGATGAGCAGAATATTAGAAATACACAGGTTGTCTACACTGGATTTCTGTACCTCTGCGAAGTGATACTCTATTTAATTAGTTCTCAGTACACCCTGATATTGCAAACCTAGAAAGAAAGTCTGCTCCTTATAGAAATGATTGCAAGCTCTTTCTGACCTATTCTTTTATTTCGATCCTTCAGATATTCTTTTCAGCCTTTCTTGGTGTGATTTGGTACCTAGTTTTACTGTAGCTTTCCAGTATTTAAGCTAACAATAGTAAGTTTACTGTACAGTATGGAATTTTCACTCTACTATCTCAGAGGGCAGGGACAGATGGGTGAGGCTTTCTTATGCTATATGCTGACTTTGAGGCTAGCTAGTAATAATGACGCAAAACACCTCTATTTTACTGCCAAGTTGTTGTGATCACCCAAAAAGGTCGTTCTCCATGCACCTCTATTTTACAGCCAAGAGTTGTTGTGATCACCCTACAAGGCCGCTTTCCATGTCGGGGGCTAATGCAAAAGCTATAATTTGTAGACATTTCTCGTGTAAGCGCTGCAATTTGGGCAGAAATGTTGAAAGTGATTTTGACCTCAATAGATCTGCTCATTCTTGAGCCGAGGGTCTATCGGAACATCCTCTCTACCTTCACAAGGTAGGGATAAGGTTTGCGTACACGTTACCTTCCCCAGACCCCACTTGTGGGATTACACTGGGTTTGTTGTTGTAAATCTGCTCATTCTCTATTAGTAGCATAGCCTTTTGATATAAAATTGATACTTTGACATGTTTCCAGCCAGGTGAAAAAAGTGTTTTTCAGATAATGTCTGTGCCTCATAAAAGCTGTTACTGTAATGTCCGGTTCCATTGTGTGATTCTGGTGTTGAGATAAAAAATAGTCATCCAGGATAAATGTGTTGTTCCATTGAATTCAATTCTTCAGCTGACTAAATGTGGGGTTTATGTATATCTTGTGGAAATGATTTACATGCTTCTACATTCCAATTTACTGTAGGCCGAAGAACATGATATGGAGGTGAAACTGGAGGAGTTCCAAGCTGAGGTTGATAAGGCTAATGCTGTATTTCAAAGGTCATAGGATATTGTGTTTAAGAAATATTTGATTGTGTTACTTCTTGACTGCTTCATGAGTACAGTTCCTTTTTTTGAGAAATTAATCTCTTGATCCAACTGAAATTTGAAGCTGTAATATGGCAGGTTGAAGAATGAAGAAGTTACCTTAGTTGAGAAAATCAATCAGGCGAAGGATCAGATAAGCAATATTGTTCATGAGGTATGAAGATATTAGCTGATTTTCCTCTTTTGAACAAGCATGCCAGAGTATGAGGAAAGTTTTCCTGACTTTGATAACCTTGTTGATTAATGCTGTGTTCTTTCTTACATCCTTTGTAACAAGACGTTGTAGTTCTACTGTCACGATCCAAAATTGGCTGATTTTCCTAGTTTTTATTTCCATTTTTCTCTTAATTTTCATTTTAGGTGCAATTTATATCTTTTGCTTTGAAATCTTGGGCTTATACTATTATTTTTGGTTTCTTTTAGATTGAAGAGAATGACAAGAAGGATCGTGACATACACTCTCGCATTCGTGAGTTTCAACTTCATAAAAGCAACAAGGTATCTTAGTTCTATCTGTCAAGGATTGTTCTTTATTCATCTTAGCTTGCTTGGAGGGAGAAATTCATTTTTGCAAAGTTCTTAGGTTCCCCAACTCTAACAATTGATACCTTAGTGGTCTTCCAAATTTTATTAGTTACTTGGGTTTGTATCTTGACACTATCATATGATTTTCTATTGACCTATTGTTAAATGGTAGATGAACCATTTTATTTACCACCTTCAACAATTGTTTCAAAGATCATCAGTTAGAATTGTATATTGGCTGTCAAGAGCTCAAATATAGAGACATACGATAGCTAAGAGAATTAAACATGGGACAATATATATCTCTGTGACGTATAATGCCATCTTTTACAATCACTCCTTTGTTTTTATTCTTATCCTTGTTGAATGAATGCAAAGAGCACCTCAATATTCTCTCTGATTTTTCTTGTGTCTTCTCTGCTTTCTGTTTACATCTGCCATCTTTATTGTATTATAGCAATAAGCTATGCTTTCATCATTTACTAAAAGATCTTCTCTGTCCGAGTGTTGTTCAACTGATGTTAATAGACTGAGGATGGAAACTTGGCGTGACGATAGCCATATGCATAAGCAAGCAGAACTGTCCTGCAGTTTCTTGTTTTTTATTCAGCCACCTGTGGAGTTTTTCCTGTTTTCTTATGCATTAACATGACAAGAAGATTAATATTCCAAATCTCACTTTAAGAGGAAGTTTCTGATTTTTTTTAACTGTGCGGTTAACACGCAGCTTAACTTAATATAATACCCAACAGGGTTGGAGGCTAGAGTTTAGAAGATATTATCAGGATTGTGAAATTGACAGAACATCCTGTTAATTGGAAGAACCAAAGAGGTCAAGGAACTAACTGTTTGACCAAAAAGAATGAGACTTTTTGCTAAACTAATTAAAAGATAAATAAGGTGAAGGGTAAATTCTAGTCAAATTAAATAAATCTTAGATCTAACACGTGCTCATACAATAATGTCTAATAATGCCTAGAACCAATTATGAGGTTATTAAATGGAGTTATTGTGAACGAATGAAGGGACAATAATGAGCAATAAATATGTAAAATGGCAATAAATGAAAATAGGAAGAACGGTTCGCCGAAATATTGAATGAGGTGGATGATTCTTCCCTCTGACAACAACGTGTGACAAATGGATATGGAAATGAACAAAGCTTTCTTGGATCTGATGAATGGAAAGGCAAAATAAACAACAAATCGAATCAATGTGGAAAGGTAAAGTTTTGTATTATATCTCAAGAGTCAACTTTTCTCGAGAGTTCTTATCAGAGTGAATATTACATGCCTTTTGCCCCCCTTCTTTTCCTATTTATATGGGATATTCCCAAAAATAAAAAAGTATAGCAGAGCCTTGATAATCCCAAGACTATTCTAGCTGTTATTCCCATTCTTCGCCGCTCGACCTCGGCCTTAATGGCTTGCTCGACGGTTCCTTACTGTTAGGCCCTGGTCGACCTCGGCCTAATCGCCCACGTTGAGCCACAATTCTCTCACTTAACAATCTCTCCATGCCGAATTTCCTCAGCGGATTTTGACCCATACACTAACAGCAAAATATAACTTCATATCCTTGATGTTGGGTGTAAAAAGTTGTGGGTGATTCTCAGTGAAGTCTTGTTACCATGCATTGCAAGGAAATGAAGTCACTGCGACTGTCCTTGGAGATGATATGGGAAAACAAACCGTCTATTTTTGCAGTTTATAAGTGTAACACCATTATGGAATATGGAGCATGTTACTTCAACTTTTCTTAAGTCAAGTGGTTGATACTAGATCTCTGAAGGAAGTGCTTTTGAGTTGGTCAGGTTGGAGGACTGAAAGAATTTGGCGATATTTGAAATAGAAATCAGGGATGCATTTTGTGGATCTTTTGGAAGGAGAGGAACACTACGTGCTTACATAAGGGAAGCAAAACACACTCAAATGCTTGTGTGTTTTAACTTCATCATGCAACATGAAAGATGTATTCGATTCACTTATCTATAAATGTAAAAGAAAAAGAAAACAAAGATGTATAAAATATCAACTCCATTCCTGGAACTCTCAACTCTCTAGGATCTATGGGAGAGAGGGGTTCATACACTTTTTTAATCTCAATGTAAATAGTCAGCAGCTCCTTGGTTTGTCTTCAATAATTTAATACAATCATCGACGTACAAATGGAAGGAACTTTCTCTAATCAATAAAAAGAGAACAATGTCTTTTTGTTGAAGACTTTTTTAAATCATAGGTTATGCCTTGTTGTCAATTTAAGGTGTAAAGATGATAGTAAAATAAATGAAATTTTATTGTGATTCACTTTTGGTTTCAACATAGATGCCCCGGTGAGTAGGTATGAGAGGCTAGCCATGGTGGGGTTGAGGAGAGGTAGGGGTAGGCCTAATAAGTGGAAATGTGGTTTGGGATGATGTGGCGCAACGCTTATTAAGGACATGACCCTTGATAGGAGGTTGTGGAGGTTGAGAATTAGGGTAGAAGGTTAGTAGGTAGTCGTGCGTGTCTCCTTTCCATAACATCGCTTTAGTATTAATCTTGTATTTTCATTTTCAATCTTTCACTTTGGTTATTATCATCTTTATCTTGCTGTTGTTATTGCTTGTTGTTTTTGCTTCTTTTCACACGGGGTCTATCGGAAACAATTTCTCTACCTTCTCATGGTAAGGGTAAGGCTGCGTACACTCTACCCTCCCTAGACCCCACTTTGTGGGATTACACTAGGTTTGTTGTTGTTCTTCTGGTTTGTGGTCCACCTCTGGCAGCATAAGAATCTGTATAAGAATTTCGTAAGCAAAACTGAAGACTTATTTGCATTTCCTAAATCATTATTTTGTCTTTGTTCTCTGCAAACCGTTGCTGTTTGTACTAATTTCCTTTTCTCAGGTTACAGCCTTTGGAGGAGGTAGAGTGATGGGCCTTCTGGAGGTGATTGAAAGACATCATAGAAAGTTCAAGAGGGCGCCGATTGGTCCAATAGGTGCTCATGTGGTATGTGATGGATAAAAATTATTGTACATCTATGGAGTATATCTTGTCCTGTTTTTCTTGGCTGAGCTTACAAGCAACTGAAGACTGATTCTTCTTTTCTCATTTCCACAGTCAGATACTGTCATTATTCCATTATAAATGTTTTCATTATCCCCTTAGTTTGTTAGGGTTATTTACTTTTACAGTTGGCCATCAACATCCGAAGATGATGGAACGTACCAAGTGGAAGAAAAAATTGTACAAATGTGGTGAATCTTTTAGATTGTTATGTACCTCAGAGTTAAGTATAATAGTTAACTAAAACATTGTGCTAAGAGGGTGAATCTGTTAGATAGTTATGTAATGAAGATTAGACTTAAATGCAATATAGTTGACTATGTATATGTTTCTGCCCTGGGTAAATGTTAATTTGTACATTAAAACGATTTAGGCCTATGGCATTGGAACTCTCATGCGCTCCTCTCAACTCTTTCGCCGCTCTCTTATTCTCATGGCATCTATCACCAATGAAATGTCTGAATAATATTCCTACAAGTATGGCCTTATTATGTGCTTCTTCAGCAAAAAAATAGGATTACTGTCCTTCAATTTGGAATCCTTAGCATCATTCTTTACATGCTACTTTACTACCCAAAAGTCATGCTAGAATTGGCATTTCTTTCAGCTTTTAGGATCTACAGTTTGCCTGCCTCACCCCTTGTCCATATTTCTTGCAACAAACTCATGTTTTGTGTTTTGTCCCAAAGATCCATTCTAAGAACAATTCCACCTGCCACAATTCAAGTGAGAACTCGGTCATTGTAGCTTCACTAAGAATCAGACAAATTGTTGTATAGCAGATCCAAATGAAGCCAGCGGATTGCACAAAAGAACAAAAGCTAACCTATTGTTAATATAGTTCAGAAGAAAAGTAAGCTCATTTTTTTGAGGGATTTCCAGACTCGGATAGGTGTTTGTGGCTAGGTATACCCTCTAGCCTCTTTGGCATTTGTAACTGATAACAAATCTCCTTTATAGTCGAAAAGGGAAATTTTTGAGGGAGCATATCATATTCTTCACTGATTGTTAGTTTGTATTTGAAAGCAAGCATAGAAAGAGGCATGTACCCAAAAGGAGATGTGCTTGGTTATTGCAGGTAGAGCTATCCTCATCCAGGGAGCCTTTTTTTGGAAAATTGTGCAATTTATGTATTAGTGTTTGATACTTTCGTCAATTCTCGTTATTTAAATTCTCCTCAACCTCTGTTCTTATGTCAATTCATTCTACTGAAAAGTGAAACCAAATTAAAATGTAAGGTGATCGCTTATGTGAACAAAGCTTCAAACAGTTGCCTGTCTGCATTTTCCCTCTGCATTTTCTAGGGGAAATGCATGCTACAGAACATAGAATGGAGCTCATCGTACCTGTTAGATAGTTATGTGTAAATAGTCCTAGTCCCATATGTAATAGGAGTAGAATATGTCCTAGTCCCATATGTAATAGGAGTAGAATATGTCCTAGTCCCATATGTAGTAGGAGTAGAATATGTCCTAGTCCCATATGTAGTAGGAGTAGAATATGTATTATATATATGGCTCATTGTATCATTGTTAATAATAGATTTTTCTTTGTGCATTCTCACATGGTATCAGAGCTTCAGTGAGAAAATTATCGATGTGCGTCATTCCAGCGACATCCGGGAAGAAAGATCTCATCGCCGTGCAATTTTCCGGCAAATTCATCTTGTTCCCACGGTTTATCACTGCTACAATGGTACTGTGCATATACCAGTACCGCCATCAGTTCCAAAACCCCCGTGCGACCAAAGTCCAGAAATTCCAGTCCCATCGGAAAAAAAAAGTCAGTCACCGTGCGTCTTTCCGGTTGACAACTCAAGATTGATTTGTGTTATCTCCTCATCAGTAAGTGTTATACAAAAACCAACACTATCATCTTGTTCGGAAAATTCGGGCGACAAAACCCCTCGCTCCAGCAGAAAGTCCCTCAGGCGCTTCCACGCGGCACAAGAACTAAGGTTCCAACGAGCTACAATAATTTTTCCGGCATGTGTGAGCCATTTTTGACAAATCTTCTTCAGGATAATTTACTCGTCTAGTGATTCCGAGCCTACCCATATAAATTACATCAAATTCTGACAACTTTTATTTTTTCCGGCGTGAACAGTGATTTTCCGCGAGAACAGTAATTTCCAGAAAAAGTTTGTGTATTCTGGTGGTATTTTAGAACCTATTTTGTAGTGTGTAATTCAGCTTAGTCTCACTATTTTCAAATTTTTTCAGTAATTGTTCGGCCACCTTTTGTTTATCAGCAACCACGTGGTTTTGTTGCTCAGGGGTAGTCTAGTGGCCTTGTATGTCGAAT